>JADBJO010000326.1:592500-597500 GCA_016801955.1 Conus betulinus | reverse complement strand
GCGCCGTCACTATTCACCAGTATCAGAGAGAGAGAGAGAGAGAGAGAGGGGGGGGGGGGCAGACACTCGCGCTCGAAGACGCTGCGTGCAAGCACACGCTCGCACAGATGCATACGCACGCAACTAAAACCCACCACCTACCATCCAAAAAGTCAGACAGACAGAAACACAATGAAACACAGACACTCATGAGATGGATGAGGGGGACAGAGAGAGAGAGGGGGGAGGGTGGGGGTGGGGGAGGGTGGAGGGAGAGAGCGCGAGGAGAGGAAGTGAGAGGGACAGACAGACAGACAGACAAAGAGAGACAGACAGACAGACAGAGACAGAGAGAGAGAGAGGCACTCGCGCTCGAAGATGGTTGTGTGCAAGCACACACTCGCACAGATGCATGCGCACGCACACTAAAACCACCATTTCCCATCCAAAGAGACCGACCGACAGACAGAAGCAGAGTGAAACACTGAGACACATGAAATACTGGAAGGAGACAGACAGAAAGGGGGTGTGAGGGAGGGAGGGGGATAGACAGAGAGAGAGGGAGGGGGAAGGAGAGAGAGAGAGAGAGAGAGAGAGAGAGAGAGAGAGAGAGAGAGAGAGAGAGAGAGAGAGAGGAGAGAGAGAGAGAGAGAGAGAGACAGACAGACAGACAGACAGACAGACAGACAGACAGGCAGGCAGGCAGGCAGGCAGGCAGGCAGGCAGGCACTCGCGCACGAAGATGCTTGTGTGCAAGCACACACTCGCACAGACGCATACGCACGCACACTAAAACCACCATCTCCCATCCAAAGAGTCAGACAGACAGACAGAAACAGAGTGAAACACCGAGACACAAGAGACAGACGAGGGGACAGAGAGAGAGAGAGAGAAGAGAGAGGGTGGGAACAGACTGACAAAACAGAGAGACAGAGACAGAGAGAGAGAGAGACAGACATAGACAGACAGACAGACAGACAGACATACAAACAGACAGTCAGACAGGCAAAGAGGAAGACCCAACAGACAGGCAACCAACAGACAAGACAGACAGAGACAAGAGACGGAGGTAAAACATGGAGATCGATGGCAGCAGACAGTTGCCCGCGGTTTTAACAGCGGTCAGGACTGGAAGACTTCCTCCCTCCTGCAAAAGCTGCTAGCCCCACACTGAACCCCCCCCCCCCCCCCCCCCACCCCCCCACACCACACACACATACACACACAGAGACTAGTAGACCCCTCTAAAAGTCACTTTCCCTGTGACCCAGCCGACCACCACACAGACTTCCTTTTCAGGGCTTGGCACCTCATAGAAAAATGGGCCCATCCTTAAAAAATAAAATAAAATAAAAAAAAAATAAATAAATAAATAAATAAAATAAAACAAAACACAAACAAAAACAAAAACTTTTTTTTTTAAATCCAAGATTCATGACGACAATAAAGCAACATAAACAGTTACAACAACACACATCGCTATTATCTGCTCCAGTTCATGATACCATGAATAATAATACACGATGGAGCTCAATTACCAGTGTCCTTAAAAGCATAAACTACGCCGTGGTGAAGATGCCGCCAGCCATCCCGCCGTTATTGATCACCCACGGCTGGAAACGAGTAAAAAAGAAAGAATCGTCACAAACATAAAGGATTCCCTCATCCAACTCACTCACCCCCCCCCCCCCCCCCCCTCCCCAAACAAAGCCGCATACACACACAACACACACACACACACACACACACACACCAAAAGGCCCCATATCGCCACTGCTGATTGGACGGCCAGACGGCCAGCATCCATTGTAATAGACAGCGTGCACTTACTCTTTACTTGGTCACCAAACGACAACGAACAAAAAAAAAAAAAAAAAAAAAAAGGTAAAATATGAAATATGCTGGCACATTAGAAATTGTAACAAGAGAAGACTGACTACAGACCTTGTACGACAAGGACAGAGAAATGGGTCGAAAAGGCAGAAGAAAAACAGTGGACGAGAGTAAAAACAAAAAAAAAAAAAACAAAAAAAAAAAAAAAAAAAATCAGCGGAAAAAAGACTGACAGTGGGTAGCAAAAATTACAAGCACAGAATTTCCAGGTAGACACAATTTTTGCTGAAACGCACATATATACACAGACAGACAGAGAGACAGAGACACAGAGAGAGAGAGAGAGACTCATTGGTATGTTAATGTCAATAACAGTACAGCCATCAGAGAGAGAGAGAGAGAGAGAGAGAGAGAGAGAAAGCAGTCTTCACACGGCTTAAAAAAATCGACACCCTTATTAATACGACCTTAAGAACACATACGCGCGGGTGCGCGCGCGCGCGAGCACGCACACACAAAAGACAGTGCCGGTCTGAATAGCCAACACACACACACACACACACACACACACACACACACACACACACAGAGTAGTAAAATGAAAGTTGACGGAAAATGGAAGGTAGTTCCAACAAGGCTAGGCACCTGGAAACTGAAAAGTACGTCAATTCTTATCACCCCTTCCTTCCCCTCCAGCCCTTACCCCATCCGTCGGAGACCTAATTACGGTGGCTAACGTCCCCAGCTGTCAGTGTTACAGACTGCAGAGCTACGTCGTCATGGAATGGCCAGCCGCAAAGGGCGCGGGTAAGTGGTCTCGGGGTTTCTACGCAAACGAATCCGCTACACTGTTTGTGATGAGCTCATTTTGCCCAGGGTTCCAGTCGCCAGAATCCAAAACACCCCTTCCCCCACAATACTTACCCCACTTCGGTGTGATCCTGTGACATTTTTTTCTTTCTTTGATGAGGGGTGGGGGGGGGGGGGGGGGGGGGGGGGGGGGGCGGTGAGGGGGAGAAGGGGGACATTACATCTTACAGCTGCGAATTCTTAAAAAGAAAAAAAAAAGTGTCTGTGAGCTACACTACCCATTAAAGATTTGGCCAGTGCAACCAACCAAACATGCCCCCCCCCCCCCCCCCCACCACCACCACCACCACACCACCACATAGGGTTTACAGAACTCAGACAAAACAGATCCATCCAAACTCACACTCAAAACACGAATTCGCTCCACAGTTACCAAAGCGAAAAAAAAAAATGCATAAGAAAAATGTGGACACAGACTAAAAAAAAAAAAAAAAAAAGTGTAGTGTTGGGCAAACTCCTCCTCCTGGAGTCTGTCAGTGAGTGACGGTTCCAGACGGCGCCGTCACCGTCATGGGACGTCCCTTGGCCAGGTGGAATCAGTCCTGTCCGTCACAAAGCAGGGAACATCTGATGCACTCTTTCACTATCGTTGTCAGACGTTTTTCCTTGGAGATTTTCTGTTGGAAAACGCTACAATAAATGGTGTATCTTTTTTAATTCTTTACAAGTTACAATATCTTACAAAAAGTCGTGATAAAAGAGTCTTCTATGCACTGACCACGGTATGGAAAAAAAAAAGAATTCAAACTGAACTCTAGATGATAGATCCTGACTACCCGATCTGTTAATTTATGAGTTTGTGGAGTACGAGTCATACTCAGACTGAATATATATTGATGTGTGAATGCATGTGACATCACATTGTCAGCGCGTGCAGTACACTTCCACAGTTCACCAATGTGTCGTGCTGCACATACCCTGCCAACAGCCGGCTATCTCCCTGGCTTGCAAAAGCTATACAGAGTTAAAGCGCAATAGAACTTCGAACATCGACAACACGACAGATCAATTCAAAACTATTCAAGGGAAAACAGGATGAGGTGGGAGCTGGAAACATTATGTTTTTAAATCTGATGTGGTGAAGGTAATACGTTTAAAAAATAGTTAAAACTGGAACACATTCTCAGCGAGAATACTTGAAAGAAAACGTAGTTTACACCGACAACAGAAGCTTACTTTCTTTTTGGATGACTGCTTGACAAAGCGCACCTCCGGCTAGCCTAACGCTATAGTGTATCTGAATCATTTTCAACGGACATGGTGAAAACCCTAAGGAGATGGATCTTGTAACACTTAGGTAGCTAGAATTCAGGTAAAAACGTGCAAACATGATGGTGGCTGTGTGAGTCTGGAGAAATCAGGATAACTCACGTGGGTGCAATGCCACCAGGACACAGAAGAAGACGGAGAGAAAATACACATACCGGTATGAGTAGGTACATACTCAAATGTTTATCATCAACATCATTTACGGTAAAAGTCAGTTAAGATTCAAAAGGCTTTACGACATCCAAAGCAGCAAAAACAGTACTCACCGAGATCAAACTTTCAGCTGCAACTTTAAAAAGGCCGGGACATTACCGGTAAACAAACCGACACTGGCGAGCACAGCACGCCACACGACGCAGTCCGCCACTACGTGCAGCAGAAGCAGTCAGTCAGTGGACCACAGCAAACCAACACGCCTCGCAGCGTCTCTGCACGCCGCACGTGACTCAAGGCACAACCGGACGGTGCGAGATCAAAGCCAGCGGGAGCAACACTGTGCAGTGGGGCTGGATGGACGCTCACCTCTGGCGTGTTTCCCCACACCCCCTGCACCAGACCTGTTGGATCATAATCACCCCGCTTGACAGACTTCACTACCGGGCTCTGCACGGCAGCTGGCAAACGCCTGGACGGAGATAAGGGGGGTAGAGGGAGAGAGGTGGAAGGGAGGAGGGGGGGACGGGGGGGGGGGGGGGGGGTCTTTGGGCAGGGAGCTAGCAGAGAGGCAGGGCCGCATTAACCTGTGTTTGGTGTTTGCTAATGATCAGCAGAAGGGCCACTGGTCCTCGCCTGACTTGATTTCATTACTGGTGACTCAGCCCGATGGCTGTGCGGCGGATCCTCCCGGGGTTCCTGATCCTGACATGACGGGTAGGGTAGAGGGAACAGGACGGGGGGGGGGGGGGGGGGGGGGGGGGGGGGGGGGCATGGAGAGCGAAGACAGGATGGAAATAACAGAGGGGGTGGTGGGCTGCGCACTGATTAAGACAGGAGGAGGGAGGTCCAGGTGGAGGAGGAGGAAGAGGAGGAGGTGGAGGGAGGCTACATTA
>JADBJO010000326.1:577500-580000 GCA_016801955.1 Conus betulinus | reverse complement strand
AAATCGTACCACTTCGGAGAAAATGTGCGCTGCCATTAAGCTTACCTGACAAGTTTCGAGATTACGGTCTTTTGCACGCTGGTTTTCAATCATGGAAGAGCACTTTTTTTTTTTTTTAGTTGTGCCAGACTTAAAAGACAAAAGGACCCTGAGGGTTAAACTCTCTCTCTCTCTCTCTCTCTCTCTCTCTCTCTCTCTCTCTCTCTCTGTTATTTTATTGTTTGGTCATCGACTCGACATATTATGATCTTTTATTTCTCCTTTCGTCTCTCTCTCTCTCTCTCTCTCGTCTCTCGTCTCCTCTCTCTCTCGTCTCTCTCTCTCTCTCCTCTCTCTCTCTCTCTCTCTCTCTTCTCTTGATTTGTGTGGTGTGTGTTGGGTCCATCGACTCGACTCTGGTCTATGGTATTGTTTTTTGTCTAGTGTGTGTGTGCTCTCGCGCTCGCATCGCGCGTCACCGCTCGACATGTTTCGATCTCTGTGCTCTTTTCGTCTGTGTCGTGTCTCTCTCTCTCTCTCCGACGTAGTCTCTCTCTCTCTCTCTCCTCTCTCTCTCTCTCTCTCTCTCCTCCTCCTCTCTCTCTCTCTCTCTCTCTCTCTCTCTGTGTGTGTGTGTGTGTGTGTGAGTGTGAGTGTGTGTGTGTGTGTGTGCGCGCGCTACGGTGTTGTTGCTGGTGATGTATTCCTGGTGCTATGGTATTGTTGTTGTTTATGTGTGTGTGTGTGCGCGCGCGCGCGCGCGCGTGTGTGTGTGTGTGTGTGTGTGTGTGTGTGTGTGTGTGTGTGTGTGTGTGTGTGTGTGTGTGTGTGTGTGTGTGTGTGTGTGTGTTTAACGGTGACGTAGTCTTGGTGTAACGAGATATTGTTGATGTTGATGTACTGCTCATGTTGCACGTTGCTGAAAGTGGTTTTTGATGCTGATATCTTCCTATATAGCTATATTCTTAACGCAGATGTGTATCTTGTGCTGTGGTATTGCTGCTGGCGATGAATTCCTACCCTCTGGATATGGTGGTGATATACTACTAGTATAGTGTTGTTGCCGGTTTCACGTTCCTAGTGCTGTGCTATTGCTGCTGCTCATGTATTCCTGGAGCTGTGGTATTGTTGCTGGTGATGTATTCCTGGTGGTGTAGTATTGTTGCTGGTGATGTATTCCGGGTGTTGTGGTATTGTTGCTGGTGATGTATTCCTGGTGGTGTAGTATTGTTGCTGGTGATGTATTCCTGGTGGGTGTAGTATTGTTGCTGGTGATGTATTCCTGGTGGTGTGGTATTGTTGCTGGTGATGTATTCTTGGTGCTATGGTATTGCTGCTGGTGATATATTCCTGGTGCTATTGCATTGTGGCTGACGTATTCTTGGTGCTATGGTATTGTTGGTGGTGATGTATTCCTGGCGCTATTGTATTGTTGCAGGTGACGTATTCCTTGGGCTATGGTATTGTTGCTGGTGATGTATTCCTGGTGCTGTGGTATTGTTGCTGGTGATGTATTCCTGGTGCTGTGGTATTGTTGCTGGTGATGTATTCCTGGTGGTGTAGTATTGAGGCTGGTGATGTATTCCTGGTGCCGTGGTATTGTTGCTGGGTGGTATATTCCTGGTGGTGTAGTATTGTTTGCTGGTGATGTATTCCTGGTGCTGTGGTATTGTTTGCTGGTGATGTATTCCTTGTGGTGTAGTATTGATGCTGGTGATGTACTCCTGGTGGTGTAGTATTGTTGCTGGTGATGTATTCCTCGTGCTGTGGTATTGTTGGTGGTGATGTATTCCTGGTGCTACGGTGTTGTTGCTGGTGATGTATTCCTGGTGGTGTGGTATTGTTGCTGGTGATGTATTCCTGGTGGTGTAGTATTGATGCTGGTGATGTATTCCCGGTGGTGTAGTATTGTTCCTGGTGATGTATTCCTCGTGCTGTGGTATTGTTGCTGATGATGTATTCCTCGTGCTGTGGTACTGTTGCTGGTGATGTATTCCTGGTGCTATGGTGTTGTTGTTGCTGGTGATGTGTTTTTTTTTTGCGCTTTGGTATTGTTGCTAGTGATGTATTCCTGGTGCTATGGTGTTGCTGCTGCTGATGTAGCCCTGGTGCGGTGGTATTGTTGCTGGTGATGTATACCTGGTGATCTAGTATCGTTGCTGGTGATGTATTCCTGGTGCTGTACTATTTTTCTGGTGATGTATTCCTGGTGGGTAGTAATGTTGCTAGTGATGTATTCCTGGTGCCGTGGTATTGTTGCTGGTGATGTATTCCTGGTGGTGTAGTAATGTTGCTGGTGATGTATTCCTGGTGCCGTGGTATTGTTGCTGGTGATGTCTTCCCGGTACTGTGGTGTTGTAGCTGGTAATGTATTCCTGGTGGTGTAGTATTGTTGCTGGCGATGTAATCCTGGTGCTGTTGTATTATTGCAGCGGTTGCATTTGATCTAATGCCGTGGCACTGTTGCTTGTGACGTATTCCTCGCGTGGTGGATTTCATTATCGATGATGATATATCACTG
>JADBJO010000326.1:552500-570000 GCA_016801955.1 Conus betulinus | reverse complement strand
ACACACACACACACACACACACACACACACACACACACACGGACAGGCAACTGATAAATAGGCAAAACGAAAGAAATCATCTTATAAAGAAAAAAACAAAAGGTCATTACTTAAGCGAACTGACCGCAAACGAAAACCCATTTCAGGCGAAACACAACACAGACGAAACGAAATGCTCCCATCAAAACAGTGAATCGCTTCAGAAGCAAGTAGCGGGTGCACAGAGAGACAGACAGACAGAGAAAACAACGAGAGAGACAGAGAGAGACAGCCAGAGACAGACATACAGAGGGATGCAGACAGACAGAGGCAGGAAGATGGGGAAATGGTGTGAGATGGTTTGGGGGTGGGGGGTGGGGTGGGGGGGTGGGGAGTAAGAAGAGAGCAGGGGAGGACCATAAATGTCCATCACAGCATCGATTGCTCGGACTAAAAGTTGTCTGTCTGCCAGTGGGTTCAGCGAGCCAAGTCATGAAAGCAGCGGACAGCCAGCCAGAGACGAAGATCTCTCCTCTCTCTCTCCTCTCTCTCTCTCTCTCTCTCTCTCTCCTCTCTCTCTCTCTCTCTCGTGCGCGTCTTTTCCCGGTGACGACCAAAAGAGCAAAGAGATCGAAAAGCTAAAGGGGGGGGGGGGGGGGGGGAATCACAGTGTGATGAAGGAGGACAGGAGGCAGCAGCAAGAGAAGGCATGAAGAACGTGAACTGCGAGCATGCTCTTCAGTAATTGATAAACGTGGTCAGAAAAGACCACAGTATTCAAACCACCTCAACCGTCGCCATTTCACTTTCTGCCCCCCACCCCACCCCATCCCTTTTTTTTTTTGACGAAACAAACGCACGCTCCTAACATTACGCACCGGTTATTGAAATAGCTATATAACGTTCACAAAAAAAAAAAAGTTGGCAGTAGAAAGGCATCTGGGAGTCATGACCTGGATGCGGCCCGGCCCCGTACGTTAGAGTGTAAGAAGGTCAGGGCCGAAACACTTGTCTGAGGGGAGTTCCTTCTCTGAAGACCTTCTGCTGTCAGGCTGTCCCTAGAGTGTCTTCCTTCCGCACCGGTTAGTAAAACAGTTCACGTTAACACAGCTCAGCGGACCACACTCTTCGGGGCGGGTCTGTACGCTAGGGGATAAGGATTACGTCCTAGTAAAGAAACAAAGGAAGACCGTTTTTAATGTACATGTACATACATCATGATACAGTTAATGTCACGGCAGCTAGGCCATAGGCCATTCACACACACACACACACACACGCAACACACGCACGCACGCACGCACACACACACACACACCACACAAGGCGTACAAAGCTAGAGCGCCAGTCATTTCGAATAAAACAAACTGTCACTCTAAAATAAAAGCATATTCAAATTAAAAAAAAAAAAGTAATAAACAACGTAACACACAAAAAACTGACGTTAAAAAAAAAAAAAAATGAATACAAGGTACATCATACACTCAGGCTATCCAGGTCAACGGGAACTGCCAAATGGGCAGCGTGTGTCCACTGTGGATTGTGTGTACTTGTGTCTGACGTTCTGACCCACCAGCTTTCATATATACATTTTTTTTTTTTTGTAAGTCACACATACACGCACACATAGAGAGACAGAAAAGAGGGAGAGAGAGAGAGAGAGAGAGAGAGAGAGAGAGAGAGAGAGAGAGAGAGAGAGAGAGAGCGGAGTTTCACGAGACTGAAAGGATAGAGAACACGTGCTGGTACAGATTTGTGCAGATTCTAGGCGGGGTGCATGTACCAACTGCGCTGATACTAGATATAACAAACAGCCTCCGACGTCGTACATAAATAAGCCCGATCTCCACGGGGAGCCAAAACTGACAGAAAGCAGACAGAAAGAAAGCGTCTGATAACGAGAAGCCCGAATGAAACCCAGGGCCCGAGCAAAAAGAGCAGCACAGAGACTGTCTGGCAGTGTGAATGAGAAGGGAAGGGATACGACAGATAGCACCCTCAGAACACAGCCTGATTAAAGGGGGAGGCAGCAGGAGAAGGAAGAAGCGATCACCAGCAGATAGTCCGTCCAACCCGTACGCCTGCCTGCTCAGCTCACCACAAGCAACGCGGCCCCCGATCATAGTGTAGTGACACACACGTTATGTATGATCTAACAATGAAAACAGTAGGCAAAGTCTCTCTGTCTGTGTGTCTGTTTGTGTGTGTGTGTGTGTGTGTGTGTGTGCGTGTGTGTGTGTGTTGTGTGTGTGTGTTGTGAAGGGGGAGGGGGGGCGGGGGCGGGGCAGAGAACAACATTAATAACACTCCTGATTTCTCACCTTTGCACTCACCACCCCCTCTTGCTCTCTTTGTGTGTGTGTGGTGTGTGTGTGTGTGTGTGGTGTGTGTGTGTGTGTGTGTGGTGTGAAGGGGGGGGGGCGGGGGCACAGTAACAACATTAATAACCTCTCTCTCTCTCACCACCACCTTTGCACTCACACAGTTGTATCCTCTCTCTCTCTCTCTCTCTCTCTCTGTCTTCTCCATCCATCTCCTCTCCCCTCTCTGATACGTGTATTCACACAGAAAATATGAGAGAGGGGGGGGGGGGGGGGAAGAGGAGGAGGAGGGGCGGGAGTGGAAGAGAGGACACTTTCATATTTACTGTCATCAGCTAATCAGCCCTTGTCGGCAGGGGGTTCACAAAATAATTCATTTGATCTCATCGTAGAGAAAGGTAAACAAAGAAAATCGCATATACGCAATAAAACTTTAGAGAGACAGACAGACAGACAGACAGACAGACGAGGCAGAGGGAGGGAGGGAGCGTACAAATTCCTTTGGTCTCCGCACGACAAAATAACAGGAAACAGCACGCGCTTAACGACAGAAAGATACAGAGAAGAGGAAACATGCGCGTGCGCACACGTGAGAGAACAAGAGAGAGAGAGAGAGAGAGAGGAGAGAGAGAGAGAGAGAGAGACAGAGACAGAGACAGAGAGAGGAAGACAGAGAGAGAGAGAGAAGAGAGAGAGAGAGAGAAAGAGGGAGAGAGAGGAGGAGAAGAAGACGAAGAAGAAGAACAACAAGAACAAGAAAAATAAAAAGAAAAGAAAGAAGAAGAGAAACGAAGAAAAGAAAGAAAGAAAGAAAGAAAGAAGAAAGAAGAAGAAGAAGAGAAGAAGAAGAAGAAGAAGAAAGGACGAAGAAGAAGAAGAAGAAGAGGAAGAGGACGAACGAAAACGAGGTCACAACTGTTCTCTCTGAAGCCAATGTCAAATCGATCAGTAGCAGACGGCGAACTTTCTATTTCAAGATGACAAGCCAGGTGCTACTGTGCCAGCAGAACATCACGGTGCCAACGTCAACACACACACACACACACACCACACACAACACACACATGCACACATGCACGTGTGCGCGCACGCACGCACACACACACACACACACACACACACACACACACACACACACTGAAAGAGGCTTCTGCTTTAGTGGAAACTAAGTAGCTCCGGGGAATTCGAGGGTGGTGTTGCCAATACCTTGATTATTATGGTGTGGGGGGCGATGTAAGAGTGGAAGAAGAGACACAGTATAGGGGGGGGGGGGGGGGGGGGGGGGGGGAGAGAGAGAGAGATGAGAGAGAGAGAGATAAGAGATGTGAATCCCTGTCTAAGCAGCTGCCAATGACAAGGAAGTTAACAGAACTGGTTTACCCGACTTTACATCAGCAATGAAAAGCACAGAGAGAGAGAGAGAGAGAGAGAGAGAAGGACGAGAGAGAGAGAGAGAGGATGTAAAACACGAAGTTTTAAACAAACCTACTCTCCGATTCAGCTCTTTTCCTGTGAATTTGAATCCACTCGACCTTCACAACAAAAAAGGTAAAAAAAAAAAAAAAAAAAAAACAAAGAAAAATTTCAAAAGAGATAGAGAAAAAAAACACAAAAAAAAAAACGGGTATGTGTGTGTGTGTGTGTGTGTGGGGGGGGGGGGGGGGGGGGGGGGGGGGGGCCTAGGGGGTGTCAAAGCCAAAAATGAAAATCCTTTCGACCTCTTATTCTGCCACTATCCCCCTACCTCCCCCTTCCCCCATGCCCACAAAAGAAAAGTGCCGTCCCTGAAAAAGAGGCTGTGATTGGTAGACGAAACGTTGTTGATTCTTTCTCACTCTCAGCAAGAGCTGCGGCTGGGGCAGTAGAGGGGGTGGGGAGGTGGGCGGAGGTCGGTGCGGGGGGGGGGGGGGGGGGGGCGGAGCGCAGCAGCGGGGGAGCAGGAATGGAGTGGGTGGGTGGGTGGGTGGGGTGGAGGAGGGGCAGGAAGGATGGTAGCGGAGGGAGTAGGATACATGTTCTAAAGGGTAGCTGCATCTAATCCGAGGACTCTCTCTGCAAGATTAAATACCTGTGCGTTCAGCCCCGCCAAAGTTCTCTCGGGTATTTTACTGTTTACCTTCTTCGATGTTTGTTTGGTTTTTAAAGTTGACTTACAGTTGTTTTTCTGCCTGTTTTGTTTTGTTGTTTTTTTTTCTGGGAGCGCGCATGAACGGACAGAAATCGGGGAGTGAAACGGATGCCTCGCTCCACGATGAAGCCACCATTGTCGTCAGAAGACGGCGGCCTAGTATGTAGTAGTAGTGTGCTGCTCAGCAAGCAGTTCAGAGTCTTCTCGGATGACAGGCCTCCTAATCTCCCTGCGGACTGCCCATGTATGGGGTTATTTCTCTATACAGCCGGTTAGGAAATACTGTCACCGAGAGGGGGCACAGAAAATGAGACCCCCCCCCCCCCCCCCCCCCCTTTTCCTAAAAAAAAATAAATAAATAAATAAAAGATGCAAGATGGCAAACCCGTTTTTTCGATACTTTTTTTTTTTTTTGCAACGTTCGGAAAGGTTGACACAAGATCTTCCTTGGTCAGGGAAATCCAACAGAAAACTGATTTTTGCCCTGTGCGCAGTCATCAGATGGTCTCTTAAACAAAAACAAAATCAAATCGACCTTGAAAGTTGACAATAAAAAAGAAAATGAAAGAAAAAAAAAAAAAAGCAAACTATCCATGAAGCACTAAAGTCACACCATCAACGCTTCCGCCCCCCCCCCCCCCCCCCCCCCCCCCCCCCCCCCCCCCCCCAGCGATTTTCTTTCTTTTACAAACTGCACGAATATAAAACGATATAAAAAAGGTCCCATAACACATTCATTTACAGACCTGTTTAAACCCAAATTGTGTACCTGTAATATCTCAGACAGAAACCTGTGATTTGAAAAAAACAAACAAACAAAAAAAAAAAACCGTAATCTTCATAATCGCAAGACTTTGGCAACTTTTGAAGATTTAGAAGAGCCGGCCGTTGCCGCGCAAAAACCGCTTCGTCGCCATCTTTGACAAGGTAAAAGGCGCAAGGCACGCTGGGAAATATCTTCTTACTGCTTTTGACCGAAACGGTAGCAGATGAAACTTCGCGTTTAACAATCATCTTTCTTTGATTTTTCTTTTCCTCGTAATTTTTTGGGGGTAGACCGTAATTCCCGTCATTTCGATTTTTTCCGTAAAAATTACAGCAAAATCGAAAGGATAAACAGGTCTGCATTTAGACACATTCGCAAGGCATCCGACGAAGTCGATCACGACGCTTTGTCTATGGATAGATTGCACTGAATGCTGCTATTGTACAGTGCTGGCGTCCCAACGGTTTCCGTTGGTATGGAGTGTAAATTCAACCCAGCCGGACCGGATCACGCACGCACACACACACACACACACACACACACACACAAACGTGGGGCGAATTCCACAAGTAGGCCTGGCAGACATCAGATTCCATGGTCTACAAAACAAAATCCCACATCTCTCACGCTTTCTATTCAAACGTGAAAGCAGTGGGCTCCAACATCTGTTATCTTTTCGAATTCCAAACTGATCCCTTGCCTTGTATCCAAGTGTCCTCAGCCTAACCAAGATTCTTTGAATCCCCAATCGGACTGTCTGATATCAGCGTGGTGGATCAGCCCCTGAGGCGACCGCGTTCTAAAAGCATTCATACGAGACGTCTAGGCGAAGCCTCCCCCACCCCCACCCCCACACCCAAAGGATAATCCCCTTTTCCCACAAGATAACTGAATGCTGAAGCGTGGGCCTCCCTGTCGGCTTCACCAGTCCTCAGGATTCCTGAGCGGTGCCAAACGCCAGATACATGAAGGTAAGTGTCCCAACCCGTCGCCTTCGTTTCCTCCACTGGCTGTCGGCTGTGATACGGCAACAAAGTGCGCGCCGGTGTGTGTGTGTGGGGGGGGGGGGGGGGGGGGGGGGGGGGCGCGCGGTGTGCGGCGCGCGCGCGCGCGCGCGCGAGTGTGTGTGTGTGTGTGCGTGCGCGCGCGCGCGAGTGAATGAGAGAGAGAGAGTGTGTGTATGGTGTAGTGTGGTGTGGCGTGTGTGCGTGTGTGTGTCTGTGGATGACAGTATGTGTGTATGTGTGTGTGTATGTACGTGTATGTATGTGTATGTGTGTGTGTGAGGACTGTGTATGTGTGTGTGTGCCAGTGAATGTTTGTGTCTGTGTGTTTGTGTGTGCGCGCGCGCGCTCGAGCGCGCGCGTGTGTGCATCAGCGTGTATATTTTCTTATCTGCGACACGGACGTCCGTCACAATTTTCACGTCTCACGTCTCTCTCTCTCTCTCTCTCTCTCTCTCTCTCTCTCTCTCTCACACACACACACACACACACACACACACACACACACACACAAGAGCAAGATTACGCCTAGGCTACTGAACAGATCTGAATTACCGACAGATTCTCGTCACTCGCAAAATACACCCATGCGAAACACACACACACACACACACACACACACACACACACTTGAGGTTAAGACACACCCTCCTTTTCCTCTGACCCCCTCCACTTCAGCTAGCTCCAGACTGTGTGCCACTCAGTATCATCATTATTACTCACCCACTGCCGCGTTAGCACACTTGCCCACCGTCCACAAACCCAGCCTGATTCTAGCAGACCCCCCAGGGTAGGTCGGTCCAGTCCACTGCCGGTGCAGGCGGCTCATTTCACACAGGTACCACACTAACACTCCACTGATCGCGTGGCCACGCCATGCTGACCGCATATTCCCACTTCCCTCAAGATAATATCCCCTACCTCCGACACTGTAACTGTGCCGTGCGTACTGTGTGTATGTATGCATGTATTGTGTGTATGTACTTTCCCACCTCTGCCTGACCTTGCTCTAGTCACACCCACCCCACACATGCACCCCCAGTGACGTAAAAAACCCTCGACGGCCAAAAACCTGAAGTAAGGAACTAAGCTGGTGGTGGGTGGCACAAGAACCGTCGTCGTCCCCCCCACCCCCGTCCCCCCCCCCCCCCCCCCCCCCCCCCCCCCCCCCCCCCCCCCCCCCCCCCCACTCCCTTCCTCTCTCTTTAGGAGCCTGACCGATATACACGACCGCGCACGCCTCAAAACAAAGGAAAACGCCCCACGACATGGTCAAACACACACACACACACACACCCCCCACGACCCACCATCCCTCCCCCCTCCCCCCCCTCTCTCTCTCTCTCCCCTCCCTCCCAGCCCCCACCCTTTCCCCTGCTGGTGAAGGGTCACGCCCAGTTGCACCCGTGCCCGCCACGCATGAACGGTAGTAGTCTTTGTCCAGGCCCACCTGTCAAGCTCAGGCTTTTTTGTTTCCGCGGTGTGGCCCGCGTCCCGTCTCCCTCCCTCCCTCCCTCCCCCGCTCAAGCTTTTCCCTGGGAAAGTTACCCCCGGGTGCAGCGGGAAGGCCGATTAGTGATTAGTGGTAGCAGCGCTTGGTCAGTCAGCACCCGCCTCTACCGCAGCGTCTACGTCCCTCTCCAGCGAGTCTAGGTTCAACCTGCTGGGAGCGCCAATAAATGAAACAGCTCACCTATCACCCATCCCAGCGTCTTGAAGACCGTTGGGGCGCCACAAGAGGAGAACTTGCCAACCAGCTTCCTCCACTCCCCCCCGATTCTCAGACGCTCCTAATTAGGCAGGTACTGAGTGCGAGGCCACTGATGATGTTGTCCACCCATCTCTACACAGCTCGACGACAATGAAAACCACGGATGAGTCTTCCTGCCCATCAAAGCATGTAACCAGTCTCGAAGCCCTCCCTAGGAAGGAAGGGGGTTGGGGATAGGAGGGCAGAGAAGAAGAAAAGAAAACTGGGTGTCCATGTCTGTCAATCCTTTTCTTTTATAACCTCTCCCCCGTAAAGAGAACGTTCATTTCCTTGCTCTGGAAGATGGATTTTGAAACGGAAAAAAAAGCAGGGGTAAGAAATGACAAAGCAGAAACTTGCGTTTGTCCTTGTTTGTCTTCTATCTCTCTCTCTCTCTCTCTCTCTCTCCTTCTCTCTCTCTCTCTCTCTCTCTCTCTCTCTCTCTCGGGGGTACGTGATCCGCTGAGTCTCTGTAAACCCTTTTTCTTTCTTTCTTCTTCCTTTTTTTTTTCCCCCGATTGCCTAGAAACAGCCAGTCAGTGGTTCACCTTCGCACTTGCTTGTTGGAGCACTCAGAGCGTTGTGTTCAGAACTTGAAAGCGAGCTCCACCTCTGCTCTGAACCTGCTGGGACCCCTAACCTGGCGGTGCCAGTGTAGAGTTGGACACTCCTCTCTCTCCCTCCCTCTCTCTCTCTCTCTCTCTCTCGACTTCATGAACAGGCAACAGGAAACGAGTATTCCCTCGGTCTACAAAGTGAACAGACAACAGGAAACGTCAGTTCTCTCTGTTCATTAAATGAACAGACACAACAGGAGTCTGAGTTCTCCCTGTTCATAAAATGAACAGGCAACAGGAATTGTGAGTTTTCTCTGTTGATTAAATGAACAGACAACAGGAATTGTGAGTACTCCCTGTTCATAAAAATGAACAGACAACAGGAAGTGTGAGTTCTCCTTGTTCATACAATGAACAGACAACAGGAAGCGTGAGTTCTCTCTGTTCATACAATGAACAGACAACAGAAAAAGCGTGAGTTCTCCCTGTTCATACAATGAACAGACAACAGGAAGCGTGAGTTCTCCCTGTTCATACCATGAACAGACAACAGGAAGCGTGGGTTCTCCCTGTTCATACAGTGAACAGACAACAGGAAGCGTGAGTTCTCCCTGTTCATAAAAATGTACAGACAACAGGAATTGTGAGTACTCCCTGTTCATAAAAATGAACAGACAACAGGAAGCGTGAGTTCTCCCTGTTCATATACTGAACAGACAACAGGAAGCGTGAGTTCTCCCTGTCATATACTGAACAGACAAACAGGAAGCGTGAGTTCTCCCTGTTCATACTATGAACAGACACAACAGGAAGCGTGAGTTCTGTCCATAAAATGAACAAACTACAGGAAGCATATGTAATCTCAGTTCATAAAATGAACAGACTACAGGAAGCGTGTGTTCTTCTGTTCATAAAGTGAACAAACGACAGGAAGAGTTTGTTTTCTCTGTTCACTCAGTGAACATCAACAGGATGGGGCTGTGTTCTCTGTTCTTAAAGGGAAAAGACAACAAGAGAGAATTTTCGTTCTCTCTGTTTATGAAGTGAACAGACGAAACGAAGCGAGTCTCGTCCTCAGAGAAAGAAAACAGACAAGAGGAAGCGTTGTTCTGTCTGTTTATCAAAAGGAAAAGTTTGTCTTCTCTGTTTATAAAGCAAAGAGACAAGACGCTTTTGTTCTCTTTCGTTTATGAAATGAATAAGTACAAGCAGAAGAGTTTATCTTCTCTGTTTATAAAGGGAAAGAGACAAGACGCATTTGTTTCTCTTTGTTTATGAAATGAATAGGCACAGGAAGAGTTTTATCTTGTTTGTTTATAAAGGGAAGAGACAACAAGAGGCTTTTGTTGTCTTTGTTTATGAAAATGAATAGGCACAGGAAGTTTTTGTCTTCTCTGTGTATAAAGGGAAGAAAGAAGACGTTTTTGTTTCTCTTTGTTTATGAAATGAATAGGCACAGGAAGAATTTATCTTGTCTGTTTATAAAGGGAAGAGACAACAAGACGCTTTTGTTCTCTTTGTTTATGAAATGAATAGGCACAGGAAGAGTTTATCTTGTCTGTTTATAAAGAGAAGAGACAACAAGACGCTTTTGATGTCTTTGTTTATGAAATGAATAGGCACAGGAAGAGTTTGTCTTCTCTGTTTATAAAGGGAAGAAAAACAAGACGCGTTTGTTCTCTTTGTTTATGAAATGAACTCGAAACAGGGAGAGCTTGTCTTCTCTGTTTATAAAGGAAGGAGACAACATGACGTCTGTGTTCTCTTTGTTTCTGAAATAAACAGGCAAACAGGGGACGAGACAACGTGACGTCTTTGTTCTCTTTTGTTTATGAATTGAACAGGCAACAGGAAGAGTTTGTCGTCACTGTTTATAAAGGGAAGCCACACACAGGGCGCTTTTGTTCTCTTTCTTTATTCAATGAATAAGCAGCAGGAAGAGTTTTGTCTTCACTGTTTATAAAGGGGAAGCCACACACAGGACGCTTTTGTTCTCTTTCTTTATTCAATGAACAGGCAACAGGAAGAGTTCTGTCTTCACTGTTTATAAAGGGGAAGCCACACACAGGGCGCTTTTTGTTCTCTTTCTTTATTCGATGAATAGGCAACAGGAAGAGTTTTGTCTTCAGTGTTCATAAAGGGAAAGAGACAAACAGCACGCGTTCGTTCCTTTTCCCTATTTACCGAGCAGACAGCAGGAAGCGGATTGCTCTCTTGTGTTCAGTGTGCGAACAGACAACTAGACGCGTTTGTTCCCGTTGTTCTACAAGTGGGCATACGAACGGGGAGGAGTTCGTCTTCTGACTACGTTTCTGAAAGGAACGGGCAACAGGGTCCTATTTCGTGAACTCGCTGTTCATGAGATACGGACAACAGGAAGTTTTCGTTCTCTCTGTTCATAAAATACAGAAGAGTTCTTCTCTTCTCTTTGTGTAGGAAGTGAACAAACAAGACGACTCTCATGACACGGGTATTTTCTCCCCATCGCTCAGGAAGTCAAAAGACGAACAGAACAGGAAGCGATTTGTTTGCTTTCTCCATTCCTAAAGTAGATGTTGACTCCCGGAAACGTGTTATGAAACCGCCCGTTGTTTCCTTTAGTATGCGAACAGAAAACACACAAACAAACAAACCAGAAAAGACCACAGCAAAACGAAGTTGCTCCTCCCATCGTACATACACATCAACAGAACAGACAATGAGAAACTAAGGAAGCGCTTTCCCCGCCATTTACATTCCTAGCACCGCCATGCTGGCACGCGGCCAAAATGCTTGGTATTTGAATTTGTTGGGGAAAGAGCGTGTCCGTGCCTGCGAACGTGTTTGAAGAGTAGTTGGCGAGCGCGCGCGTGGTCGCGCGCGTGTGGTGGCGGTGGTGTAGGATGAATGAGGCTGGTATCGGATTAGAGCGGTTTTGTTTTTTGTTTTTTTTTTGTGTGTTGTGTGTGTGGTGTGGGGGGGGGGCGCGTAGTATGTGTGTGATGAGAGAGTTGTGTGGGGGGGGGGGTGGGGGGCGCGTGTGTGTGTGGTTGCGGGCGCAGTGTGTGTGAGTGTGGTGTGTGTGTGTGTGTGCGCGCGCATGTGGTGTGTGTGTGTGTGGTGTGTGGGGGGGGTAATATGTGTGTGTGTGTGTGTGTGTGTGCGGCGCGCGCTGTGTGTGTGGTGTGTGTGAGAGAGAGAGAGAGAGGGAGAGAGAGAGAGAGAGAGAGAGAGAGAGTAGGAGAGAAAGAGAGGGAGAGGGAGAGCTTCCTTTTGTTTTTTTTTGTTTCGCTTTGCCAGAACAGCTGTGTGCACAAGACACTTTTCGCACTCGCTGCATGAAGAGTTATTCATAATAACGTCAGCAGTTTATCCCCCCTGCAGATCTACAGGAAATGAACAGTGCAAAAGTGAAAGGGAGCACCTCCCTCATAAAACCACTTTCCCTCGCCTCTTCTCTCTGTCTCTCCCTTGCTCTCTCTCTCTCTCTCTCTCTCTCTGTCTGTCTCTCTGTCTGTCTCTCTCTCTGTCCTGTCTGTCTCTCTCACTCTCTCTCTCTCTCTCTCTCTCTCTCGCTCTCTCTCTCTCTCTCTCTCTCTCTCTCTCGTCTGAATGCAGCTGAACACGGGGACTTTCAGACTTTTAAGCCAGTAGCCAGTCTCTTTAATATAGATTCTGAAGGGGAAAACAAACAAACAAACAAACAAAACCTTCTTCATTCCGTCCCCCCACCCCCCCCCCCCCACCCCCCCCCCCCCCCCCCCCCCCACCCCTGTATGGAGTGGTAGCCTGATTGAAGTCAACACCTCCCGGCGCTAGTGGAGGAGGAATACCCCCCACCCCCTCCCCACCCCCACAAGGTTTTCGCTGATTTGCTTCTTTTTTTTTTCCCACCCAGCACACACGCCTCTGTACATGGTCAAAGACATTGAAGGCGCACCGCTTTGTCGCTCTTCGTTGACGTGCGGCACGTTTGGGACAGAAGTCGTCCTGTCACGGCTGTTTAGATCTCTCTCTCTCTCTCATATAATACCACGACCAGTCCGTTTCACCTCGTGCATAGCAACCCCCCCCCCCCCCCCCCCCATTCCGCCACCAACCACTCACCTTGCCCCAACCCACATCACTGTGCCACTGCCTCCTCCACCCCCCTCCCCCTCCATCCCCGACACCACCTCCTCTCCTCAAACCACTAAAAGGGATTCCTGAACTGCCTGAAACTGTGCAAATAAACTGCTGCATTCCAGCTGCAGCGCCCCAGCAAGTATGTGCTGAAAACTTCAAGACACGAATGCCCACGGATGCACAGGGGTTTTTTCTGCAGAGACTTACTAAAACTAAAAAATCAAAATAAATGGAATGTTGATGCCAATTATTTTGTGCCCTTACGACTGTCAGACGATAAGAAGAAAGAAACAGGCAAAACAGCCACAACCCTTTTCAATCAAAAACCCAACAATTTCAATCACAACACCAACCCCCACCGATGACAGGGGCTATGACAGTCATGTCAACGGAAGGGTTGGGGGGTGGATCTGACTTCACCTTCCCACTTCCCTCCCCCAACGCAACCTCCCCCCCCCCCCCTCCACCCCCCCCCCCCCCCCCCCCCCCCCCCTCCACCACCACCCCGCCCAACACACACACACACCACACCTTGGCCATCTATCCCAACGTCGGGGCATGACCCTGGGAGGAGGGTTTAAAACCATAAGGAATATGGGGTGTCGCTGAGAAGGAGCCCCCCTCCCTCGAACAAAACAAACACCTGACACCCCCTGAACGACAACACGTTATATTTACGAGGGGAGGGGCAATCGAAACAAAAAAAAAAAAAAAAAAACAAAAAAAAAAAAAAAAAAAAAAAAAAAAAAAACCTTGAACGGCCACGACCGTTTCCATTTAATTTGTGATTTTGGTTCGGTCCGCGGCGGCACAGCGTGATTTTGATGATTTTCCAACGTCGCACCGTAACTCTTTTTTTCCCGCAACAAACACTTGACTTGCGAACTCACTTGGTTGCTCTACGAACCCACTGAACTGAATGGGGCCGGCGGTTACGTGTAAGTACCTACGCAGAGTTGGGGGGGGGGGGGGGGGGGGGGGAAGGGTGGGGGGGGGGGGGGGACCCGCATACCCACTGGCCTCCGAACAAAAAGAAAGCGCAAGAATAGAAAAAAGAAAGTGTAAAAAAAACAAAAAAAAAATGGTACCGGTGCCTATCATTGGGAACTTGGTCTAACACTTTGCCGCAGGTGACACTAACAGGGTGGGTAGGCTATTATCATTTGGGTAGGAGAGGCGTGAGAGTAAGGAGAGAGAGGATGGAGAGGCCAGAGACAGAAGAAGCCCGAGACAGAGAGAGCGACCAATAGGACAATGACAGAAACAAGAGAGACAGCACAGACTGACAAACAGAGGGTAGCGTGCGGGGGGTTAGAGTGGGAGGGAGAGAGGGGGGTGTAGCGAGAATTGAAGGAAGCGGTGGGGGATGGGGGGGGGGAAGAGGAAGGAAGAGATGGTTGAGCGAGGCGACGGTGGAGGCGGAATTGAGGTGCGGGGTAGGAGGGGGTGTGGGGGGGAGGTGGGCCCGGTCTCACACAACGATTTCGGCTCCGGAATTTGGTTTCGGGTTCGCGGCGGTCTGCCCTAACAAGGCTTGTCCTCTACTCCCGTCCCTAACCAGCACGCCCCCGCCCCCCCCCCCCGCCCCCCCCCGCGTGCGGTGCGGGGGCGTGGGGTTGTGGTGCCAGTCCCCCTAACTTCGACTGATCTCACCATCCCATCCCCACCTCTTTCCTTTGAACCCTAAACAAAGTGGACTCTAAACAAAAAAACAACAAAACCCATTTCGCCCCCCCCCGCCCCCTCTTCTCGACTGTGAGCTTCCAAACGCTACACTCTGGGGTGACTAACAAACCTTTTCCTCCACTGTACACGGATTACGTGCCCGCTCCCAACTACCCACAAGCACTATCCACATTCTTTCATCCCCCCCCCCCCTCCCCGCTCCCCCCCCCCCCCTCCCCACTACCCACTCTTTGACCACATCTCCACCCATCAATGGATGTGTGATGGCCGACGACGATCAATTTGGATCTGATAAAACTATGGACCTGATGACCTTGACCCCTGAGTGACTGGCTGGAGGCACACGAGTAACTGACGTTCGATTTTCCTTTTATTTGTCCTGTCGTCTGTCTCTTGTTGATGGACGAGGTTTGGGGGTTCGTTGGTAGATCTCCTTCCCTTTCCCCCTTCACCCCCCACCCCCCACTTATATTAAACTTACTTACCAATACAAATTTGTTTCTTACAACTTACCCTCTCCTCCTTACCACTGGTGTCCTCATTGTGGCATCCGTGTGCAGACGGTGGGGAGAGGAGAGGGACGGGGGGGGGGGGGGGGGGGGGGGGGGGGCACGAAAAGGAAATGAACATTGGTATTGTAAAATTTAATTCGTAAAACAGTGCGCCTTTTCCCCTAAACATCTTTTGTTCGATAGAGGAGAGAGAGAGGAGGGAGGGAAGGGGAGCAAGGAGAGCGGGAGGTCGAGAGAGAAAGAGAGAGAGAGAGGAGAGAGATGAGAGAGAGAGAGAGAGAGAGAGAATGTGTGTGGTATGTGCACGCGCTCGTTTGAGTGAGCGCGCACGCGTCGCGCGTGTGTGTGTGTGTGTTGTACGCTAAACCGTGTATGTGTGTGGGTTTGTGTGTGTGTGCCCATGCGTTCATGCGGCGCTCGCATGGTGTGGTTGTGTGTGAGAGAGAGAGAGAGAGAGAGAAGATAGAGAGAGAGAAACATGTGTTTGTGTGTGGTGTTTGTGTGTGTGTGTGTGTGTGGTGTGTGTGTGTTTTGAGTCACAGAGAGAGAGAGAGATGAGAGTGTGTGTGTGTGTGTGTATGGTGTGTGTGTGTATACACCCCCAACCCCCCCCCCCGCGCCTGTGTGAGTGAAGGATGGAGGAATGGCAGGGACGTTATTGGAGGGAGGGGGGGGGGGGCAGAGAGGTAAGCCACAGAGCTCCCTTTTGTTTGTCATCGGTGCTACATAGTACAGCCAAAAAAAAGTATGCAAGTGTCATGTGAGGGATGAATGTAAATGTTAGGGTATGCGTTTAGTAGTAAAGCACAATGGGAAATCAAAGACACGGGCCGACAAAAAACAGGACTTGCAGCTCAGAGACCACACACGGGAGAGAGAGAGAGGAGAGATAGAGAGGGAGAGAGATGAGAGAGTAGAGAGAGAGAGATGAGAATAGGAAGGATATAGAGATGTGGGTTGGGGATGCCACACACACACACACACACACACACCACACACACGCAGACCCGCGCGCATTAGGCAACACATAAGTAAATGGGCGGTTTTGAAATACAAACAGAACAAATCGTCGACAACCATTTTAAGTCTTACGTATACTCTTTCTTTCCCTCCGTCACTCCATTTCACACACACACACACACACACATATACACACGCGCGCGCGCGCAGTGTGAGCGCGCACCCGCGCGCGCCGCGCAACACACACACCACACACACACACACCAACACACAGGCACACACACACCACACACATATCAGACTGAGACATAAAGTAAGTGGGCGGTTGACCATACAAACAGAACACGCCAACAATCCATTTTAGGGCTTTCGCAAACTTTCTCTCTCTCTTCTCAATCCTCCCCTCTCTCTCTCTCTCTCTCTCTCTCTCTCTTCTCTCTCTCTCATAACACACACACCCACACACCACACACACACCAACACACACACACACCAACACTAAAAGGCCCTGACGTTTTGTATTTTTCGATCTATGTCTCTCCCCAACCTCGTAAACCGTCTCTCTCTCCTCTCCTCTCCTCTCTCCTCTCTGTCACACCACACACACACACACACACACACACACACACACACACAAACACACTCTGTTTGTGCTCTCGATTTGATGGATTGATGTGAAGAATTTTTATTTCTTTCCAAAACCGATGTTGCTTCCAAAGCTTAAATTAAGCCATTTATTGGTTTTGTTTGAATTGTTCAGGTCGGTATTAATCTCTAATCTGTTACGGGGAGTAAGACCTCCATTCCCTAATCGTTACTGTATTATTCTAGACTCACACACACACACCAACACATACATTTGACACAAGTGGCGTGCGCGTACACCACACCACACACACACACACCACACACACACACACACACACACACGCACGCACAACACACCAACACACACACACAACACAGCACACACACACACACGCACGCACGCACGGCAGACGAGACAGACGACACACACACACTCTCTCTCTCTCTCTCACCTTCTCTCTCCCCCATCGGTCTCCTCTCTCTCCCCCTCTCCGTCTCTCCTCCCTCTCATCCCTCTCTCCTCTCTCTCATAGGGTGTAACATCATTCATTTTGTGAGGGAGAAAAATAAAAGTACCACCACCAAACCAACCACACACACTTATAGATGTGACAACAGCCGCAAGCCCACAGGTACAACACCATTAGAAAAAAAAAAAAAAAAAAAAAAAAAACAGTAAACACTGCAATACCACGCACAACGACTTACCCTCCCTCCACCACACAACCACTAAACACTAGTGGCACACATCCAAACCGCTCCCCCGTGAAGCTCGTAACGACTGAAAAAAAAAACCTCAGCAGCAGGTTGTTTGTTGCTAGATGAGCAGATGCAGGTTATGTATACTGTTTTCTGCCTAGTACCCCCACAGGAAGAATTGGTATACACACATCAACAACAACAACAACGTACGTGAGAGCGCGCGCGCGCTCCCAGCTGATTCTCGAAACCGATCTGTGGTAATCCGCCGCCGCCGCGCCACTAGACACAGGCTCACAGAGAGAGAGAGAGAGACACACACACACACATACACACACACACGCACACGCCGACCAAAGAGCAGATGGAGGGCTCTGAGAGGAGGAACAGGAGGAGGAGTCTGACCCACTACACCTCACGCCAGCCATCAGGAGAGGAGGGAGTTT
>JADBJO010000326.1:545000-547500 GCA_016801955.1 Conus betulinus | reverse complement strand
TTCTAACAATAGCCCGTCTCACCCCCCCCCCCCCCCCCCCCCCCCCTCCCCCCGCGACACAAATGTTGCATGTGCCGCCGCCCACACACCACCACCACCACCACCACCCCCCCCCCCCTTTCATCCCTACCATACCCGTCCTCGCAGGCACCTGCACGTCCTCGCGAGACACCTATGCGGATGCATAAATTAACTGGGGGCTCACGGCCAGCAGCTATACGGATGCATAAATTATCCCGTGCCGATTAGGTTCAAACAATTTCCGAGGTGATTGGTGACAAGACTAAATCCCTCCCCCTCTCACCCCTGATCGGTAAATGACAGTTTGTCGAAATTTGATTCGGCAAGCGAGAGATTCATATACTAGGCACACACAGGCGCAGCTTCACTGACCCCTCAGGACTGCCTGTAGACAAGAGCAGAGGAAGACAAAGGGACAGAGAAGGCCTAGTCCATTCTTGGTAAACTCCTTGATCTCAAGTCATTCCCTGTTCATTCCCAGGAAAAAAAAACTGGGATCCTGGTCACGCTACACATTGCGACTGAACCAGAAGCTGGGACTTCGCCGGAAACCGGGGCGACACCAGACAACAATCTACACCAGTGGGGCAGTCACCAGCCACCAGGACAGGAGAGAACAACTGTCTTCTCTGAAGCAAAGCTAAGTTTGCTTACCACCTGGACTCAAACCCATCAGACCCTTACCCTCACTTTATGATGAAACAGTGAGAACCTGTCTATGAGTACCATCCTGGCTACAATACTGGGTATTCGCAAGCGGGAGTGGATGTATAATAACCATATACATTCAGTGTAACTTTAGACAGAACCCCTGTATGCCAACTTAAGCTTGCTGCACAGAGTGCCAGCGAGTAAAGTAGGAGTGAGGAAGGACCCCTCATTGTGGTAGTCCAATGAGAACTGAAACACAGCCTATGGAAAGTGACACGCCATTTCTTATCTATGTATAAGTAATAAAAGTTGATGTGTGAAAGTGCACTTAACTTGTGTCAGTTCCCTTGTTGTTTCAATTGAACACTGAATGTTTGAACTTCTCTCTTCAATTCTGTATCTCGGAGCTATAAGTACTTGTAATTAATAGTACAGGCCTAAGGAAAATTATCTCAGAGCCAGTCTCTTCCGTATTTTACCAATACCCGGAACAAATAAAAATTTCTTTGATGACTAGTACCGGAAAGTTGCTCCTTCCACCACTAGTAAGAGAGGGGTGTAGGTGAAATGTAAGATAATTCTCATAGAGAAATTATTCCAAGTCCTTCCCGAGACGAAGGGAGGAGGGAGAGCAGATGAGGAAAAGGGGAAGGGGGTGGGGAGGTGCAGGATAGTGGGATTAGCCTGAGATGTCCATCCTAGTCAGAGCCACCTCTCTCTCTCTCTGTCTCTCTCTCTCTGTCTCTCTCTCTGTCCCTCTCTCTGTCTGTCTGTCTGTCTGTCTGTCTGTCCCTCCTTCTCTCTCTTTCTCTCCTCTTCCTCCTCCTCCTCTTTCTCTCGATAGGGTGGAGGGGGAAAGGCAGTCACCAAAAGGGGGCTATATGGACATGGACAGGCCTGGTCACGAACACAAACCAGCGCAGGATCACAACCGAAACGGATCAGATGTGAACTGGATGATTATTACAACACACAGGGGTCAGGGGTGAAACTGGAACTACATCAGAACACCCGGGGGTCAGGGATCAGCAGATACAGGGTTACAACACTCAGGGATCAGGAATGAACTGGTCCAGGATTACAACACTCAGGGATCAGGAATGAACTGGTACAGGATTACAACACTCAGTGATCAGGAATGAACTGGTCCAGGATTACAACACTCAGTGATCAGGAATGAACTGGTGCAGGATTACAACACTCAGGGATCAGGATGAACTGGTACAGGATTACAACACTCAGGGATCAGGAATCAACTGGTACAGGATTACAACACTCAAGGATCAGGAATGAACTGGTACAGGATTACAACACTCGGGTATCAGGAATGAACTGGCCCAGGATTACAACACTCAGGGATCAGGAATCAGCTGGTACAGGATTACAACACTCAAGGATCAGGAATGAACTGGCCCAGGATTACAACACTCGGGTATCAGGAATGAACTGGCCCAGGATTACAACACTCGGGTATCAGGAATGAACTGGCCCAGGATTACAACACTCGGGTATCAGGAATGAACTGGTCCAGGATTACAACACTCAGGGATCAGGAATGAACTGGTACAGGATTAAAACACTCAGAGATCAGGAATGAACTGGTACAGGATTACAACACTCAGGGATCAGGAATCAGCTGGTACAGGATTAAAAACTCAGGGATCAAGGACGAAGCCAAAATAGAGGAATATGACACAGAATTAGACAAGAACTGCTCTCTCTCTCTCTCTCTCTCTCTCTCTCTCTTACACACACATAACTAGGAAAATGTCAATAAAAGAAAGAATGAAAGAAAATATAAGAAGAAGAAGTAGAGGAATAGGGCAAC
>JADBJO010000326.1:535000-540000 GCA_016801955.1 Conus betulinus | reverse complement strand
TGGCTCCTCTCTGTGTGTGTGTGTGTGTGTGTGTGTGCGCGCGCGCGCGCGCGCGCGCGCCGTGCGTGCGTGCGTGCGTGTGTGTGTGTCCAAAACATCACTTTCCGACAACGTCAACGCCCACCTTTGTAACCATGACCAGCAGAGGAAACAACCAGAGTGAGTTCTTCACTCCTTGCCTGCCATGTCTACAGAGACAAGCTCAGTCAATTATAAGTAAAAATTGATTTTTAAAAAAAAAAAAAAAAAAAAAAAAAAAAAAAACCTCGAATTTCTGTGTGTCTTTCTTCCTTCCTTCTTTCTTTCTTTCTTTCTTTCCTTTTTTTTTAATTTCTTTTTTCTTTTTTTTTTTTTTTTTTTTTTTTTTTTTGGGGGGGGGGGGGATGAGAAAAAAATTGAAGCCACACAACACCCGTGAATGAATTGCAATACTTCGGTTTATTATCAAAAAAAAAAAACCAAACAAACAAAAAAAAAAAACTTTTTTCAAGCACTATCACTAGCCAGCTTTTTTTTTTTCTTTTCTTGGTTGGTTTGTTTCTTTCTTTCTTTTCATCTTTCCTTCTTTTATTCTTTCTTTCTTCTGTTCTCTCCATCCCCCCATGCACCAGCATTTGTTGGTTTCTTTGGATAATTACATCACTGCCATTATGTAAACCTGACTGTGTCGTTGGTATTCTGTGTTGGTCTGTCACTGATCATCTTCCACCCGCGCGAAACGGGTCATATCAGTTTTTAAAAAAATAAAAAAGATAAACAATGACACACACACAGGGAAGGCCAGGCGGGAGGTGGGTGGTGGTGGTGAAGGTGGTGGTGGTGGCAGAGGGTGGTGTGATGGAGGAAGGGGGAGGGGGGGGTAGGAGCTGGGGAGGATGTGTATGTGTGCGAGATTCATCTATCTGAAACACACAGCACAACTATGAGCCGGACAAGGGAGACAACTGAGGTGTCGTGATTGTAACATCTCAGCTTGGGAACTATCGACCCGTCACTCCCCCCCCGTGATCGGTGGCGCCATATCCACACTATGCTTATTACCTCGCAATAATCCGTTGTGACAAGAACGAAGACGTGGGGAGGCAGCAGCGGTGGGGGTGGGGCTGGGGGGCGGATAGTCGGTGGTACAGTACCATGTTAGCAACCTTGAAAATCTACTGTGACAAAAGAAAGAAAAAGGTCGTTGGCAACTTACTGTATTAGCAGCCTTGAAAATCTGTTGTGACAGAGGAAAAGAACAGGTTCTGGCGCCGTATTGTATTGGCCGCTTCGGATATCTCTAGTGACGGAATGAAAAAGGTTGCTGGCGCCTGATTATAATCATTAGCAGCCTTGGAAATCTGCTATGACAGGAGGGGAGAAAAAAGGCTGCTGGCGCCTTATTGTATTAGCAGCCCTGGAAACCTATTAAGAAAGAAAAAAACAAAGAAAAGAAAAGGTTGCTGGCGCCATAATGTACTGGCAACCTCGGATTTCTGTTGTGACTGAAGATGCTGGCGCCATAATGTATTGGCAGCCTCGGATATCTGTTGTGACTGAAGATGCTGACGCCATAATGTACTGGCAGCTGGCGCCATAATGTACTGGCAGCCTCGGATATCTGTTGTGACTGAAGATGCTGGCGCCATAATGTATTGGCAGCCTCGGATATCTGTTTGTGACTGAAGATGCTGACGCCATAATGTACTGGCAGCTGGCGCCATAATGTACTGGCAGCCTCGGATATCTGTTGTGACTGAAGATGCTGGCGCCATAATGTTGGCAGCCTCGGATATCTGTTGTGATGGAGTATACTAGCGCCATAATGTATTGGAAGCCTCGGATATCTGTTGTGACTGAAGATGCTGGCGCCATAAAGTATTGCCAGCCTCGGATATCTGTTGTGGCGGAATATGCTGGCGCCATAAAGTATTGCCAGCCTCGTATATCTGTTGTGACGGAATATGCTGGCGCCATAAAGTATTGCCAGCCTCGGATATCTATTACGACGGAATATGCTGGCGCCATATTCTATTGGCAGCCTCGGATATCTGTTGTGATGGAAAAAGAAAAAAAAGGTTGTTGGCGTTATTTTATCAGCAACCTTAGAAATCTGTTGTGACGGAGTAAAAAAAAAAAATAATAAAAAAGGTCCCCTGTGCTTTTGGTTTTTAATTAGCAGCAGCCTAGAAAATGTGTTGAGACGATAGAGAGGAAAAAAAAAGCCATTGGCGCCTTACTGTATCAGCAGCCTCGGAAAAAGAAAAAAAAAAAAAGATTGCTGGCGTCTTAGTGTATTAACAGCTTCAGATATTTGTGGTGATTGAAGTCTAAAAAAAAAAAAGAAAAAAAAGAAAAAAAAGGTAGCTGGCGTCTTATTGTACCAACAGGCTCGGAAATCCGTTGTAACGGAAGAAAAAATTCGCTGTGGCCCTTTAGTATCGGCACGGAAATCCGTTTTAAAAACACACAAAAAAAAAACCACACACACGCAGAAAAATTGAAAAAAAAAAAAAAAAGAAAGAAAAACTGGGGGAGGGCGGGGAGTGGGGGGGGGGGGGGGGGGGGGGGGGGGGGGGCAGAGAAAGTCGGTGGCGCTTCACTATTTTAACCTCAGGCCACACACACACACCCACAACACACACACACACACAAGAGAAGAAGAAGAAGAAGAAGAAGAAGAACAACAACAACAACAACAACACAAGAAAATGGAGCAGGAGTAGGGGGAAGAGAAGGAGAAGGAGAGAGTAAAGAAAGAAAGAAGAAACGAAGAAGAAAAAAAAAATGTAAACAAGTCGTAAATTTCGTTACGTCAGTACGGTACAACTGACACTCATCCAAAACAAACACCCTACCTACGCCGAGAGAGAGAGAGAGAGAGAGAGAGAGAGAGAGAGAGAGAGAGAAAATTTTTTTTTTAAAAAACAAAACAAAAAAAACACCTAATCCCCCCCCCCCCCCCCCCCCCCCCCCCCCCCCCCCGAGACGAGCACTGAGATCGGCAGTCCCAATGGCAGCCAGCCCGGCTCAAGTGATCTGACAGTTTCCTGTCACACTTCCAATCTCTTCTGTACAAGAAGAAACTGAGGAGGGTGGGGAAGGCTGGCAGCAAACCTCAGCACAGTGCTTCATAGGCACGCGCGCCTTTTTACCTCTTTTGCTCTGCCTTGGACTACTACTGAAGGGATCCCAACAGCTGCTGCTGCTGCTCGCTCTCGCTCACCTCTCGCCCCCCCCCCCCCCCCCCCCCCCCCCCCTTTCATACACCCTCCTCCCTTCCCCCAAATCTCCGCTCCCCACCTCATACCTCGCCTACCCCCCACCTCTCCCGTAATCTCCCACCCCCCACCCCCCCCACCCCACCCCCCCCCCCCCCAACATAGTCTGCTGCTTGTCATTGTAGAATTACGTTACAGTTGTTGCTATGTTGAATTGTCAGTATGAATGGTATGTGTTGAAATGATTAATTATATGCATGGTCACGACAGATTGTAAAACTAGGCCTTGGCCTAAAATCTGCGTGCTTGCGTACTAAAGATCAATCAATCAATCAATTAATCTCTCTGTCTATCTGTCTGTCTGTCTTCACTCTCTCTCTCTCTCTCTCTGTGCGTGCGTGTGCATATGCATGTGCGCGCGCGCATGTGTGTGTGTGTGTGTGTGTGTGTGTGTGTGTGTGTGTGTGTGTGTGTGTGTCCCCTGACGTGTAGACATGCAAGAACGACCGAATTCACACACACACACACGCGCGGGCGCGCGCGCGCACGGACACACACACACACACACACACACTGATGAAAATGAAAATAAATTGGGGGGGAGGGGGGGGGGGCGCATCCAAGTAAGACTTTATTTTGAACACTTCTGGAGTATACTACATGCAGCAGCTCGCTCGCGTGCTGTTGTGATCTCCGAGGTAAAAAGTTCGAGTTTGCCGCCACATGTTCAGTATTCGAATCTCACGGCAGCCCAGCGTAACAAACATTGCCCTTTGCCCCGCCTGCGCCGTTTATGTTAGATAGCCTCTCTCTCCGTGTATTCTCTCCCCCCCATCCCTGCCCATCCCCCACCCACCCCCCGCACCCCCTTCCTCCCTCCCACACACACACACCACACACTCACCTTCAGACATTCATTCACAAACACCTTAATTCAAACACTCACCCTCTGTTCTTTATCCTTCTCTCCTGCGTTCCCCCCCCCCCCCCCCCCCCCCCCCCACCTATCACCCCCACCCCCTCCCCCATCGTTCCCTCCCTCCCGCCCCATCCCCGACTTTCTCCTGGGATAATCCACCTATCTCCCTCTCTCCATCCCCCCACAACTCGCCCTCTCTGTCTGTCCGTCTGTCCTGTCTGTCTGTCTGTCTGTCTGTCTCTCTCTCTCTCTCTCTCTCTCTCTCTCTCCTCCCTCCCCCTCCTCCCTCTCTCTCTCTCATCGTCCCACTACTCTGCTCTCTCTGGAATGTTTATCTCCGTCTGCTCTCTGTGGTCACCTTTGGTGTGTGTGTGTAGTGTTCAACCTGACGTTGACCTGCACTCTTGCACGCTGTACACTGCGCAGGCCCTCTGCCATTCACGTCGCCCGAAAGAGCACGGCACACATGCATGTGTAGCATTCCGACATTCTGTGGCCTGGTGGGCCCGACAGTGCACAGCATTGTTTCCTTCATCTCCCTGGGGTCTGTGGGATCAAATCCCCCCCCCCCCCCCCCCCCCCCCCTCCCCCCGCTCGAGACAGCCAGGGTTTGCGGACATGTTATTCTCCTTCAGTGTTCCCCATCAAGTATTTCGGATGACGCACGCACTCGCGCGCGCGTTCGCGCACTCCACACGCACACACACACCGCGCGCGCGCGCGCGCGCGCACACACACACACACACACACCCACACACACACACACACCACAGTGACAACACATGCACAGACCACGGAGAGAGAGAGAAAAGAGAGAGAGAAAGAGAGAGAGAGAGTTGCAAAGGAGGAGGGAGGGGGGAGGAGAGAGAGAAAGAAAGAGA
>JADBJO010000326.1:530000-532500 GCA_016801955.1 Conus betulinus | reverse complement strand
GCTCTCAAAGGAATCGCTCGCTCCTACTGACGCACGCGCCTGTGCGCGCGCGAATACACGCACCCACGCACGCACGCATCCACCCACACACACATACATACACACACACATTTTTACACACTTACTGGAACCTAAAGACTCAAATGGGGAGAGAGAGAGAGAGAGAGAGAGAGAGAGAGAGAGAGAGGTAAGGAGAGGTAAGGGAGGGGAAGGGGGGGGGGGGGGGGGGAGAGCAGAGCTTGGGGAAAAAAAAGCGGTAGAAAAAGAAAGGGAGACGGGGTGGGAGAGAGAGAGAGGTGGGTGGGTGGGTAGGGGAGGATTCCACTCAATCCAAACTATTAATCAGTTTTCTGTCTTTTCATCTGTTTTTTGGTTTTTGTTTTGTTTGTTTGTTGTTGGTTGGTTTGTTTTTTTTAGGGGGGGGGGGGGGGGGGGGTTTTCTTGTTTTTTGTTTGTTTTTTTTTTTTTGTCTTGATTTTGTTTCTTGTTAGGTTTCTTATATCGTTGCGGTTTGGCTTTGGTTGGCTGGTTTATTTGGATGAGGACGAAGGGGGAGGGGGGTGGGGACATCGGTCCCCTCACACCCACCCCGCCATTACTATTCGTCCTTTCAACTAAGAATTTGGGTGGGCTGGGGGTGTGGTGGGGGGTGAGGATGAGAGGTGAGAGGAGTCAGAGGAAGGAAGGGGATAAGGGAAGGAAGGGGGGGGGGGGGGGGGGGGGAGGGGAGGAGGGGGGAGGGGGCTAGCTGGCCAAATGCCCCGCTGACTGACTACTTGCCCTTTACTGCCAAGACTGGAGATGGAGAAAAAACATCACAACCTTGGAAACACAAGTTGTCTGTTTACGAGTCCTTCAGCACACACACACACACACACACACACACACACACACACACACACACACACACACACACACACACACCGCCATCTCTCTCTCTCTCTAAATTTAGATTTGAAGCTCCATCAATATTCACACATTCTCTAAGGTATGCAAGAACAACTGAGTCACAGCTGTTATGATCACCATGTTCATCTGCTAGGGGGGATGAAATCCATTTTGTCCGTTTGTGTCCAGCTTACAGGAATTTAAGAAAAGAACTTTTCCCAAAGAAAGTACTACCTGAATCCGTGTTATGTTCAGGTTAGGCCTTTCACTTTCACCAGCTAACGTTGTGACGATGCGAAACTTGTCATTAACTTTGTTATCAAGCCTTTGAAAGGCGTGCCGTCGTCATGGGCAAGATGACCAGTCTGCTGTCATTTTGCATTGTACCTGTAGATATGTATTTACACTGTATATGATTACCGTTTGGAACTGAATTGTGATTGAAGCCCCACCAGAATGGACCAATGACCATATGATTAAAAGATTTCATTCATTCATTCATTCATTCATTCATTCATTCATTCTCTCTCTCTCTCTCTCTCTGTCTCTGCCATGATGTGCAGATGTAATATTATATATGGCATGTTGGTGCTCTGTGTTGCGTCCAGGAAAATGGGAGAAGAGGCCATACCTCCTCCCCCCCCCCCCCCCCTTTCCCCTTTCTACCTCACCTCTCAGTACTACCGGAGCGGGTATGCGCATCACACACATGCATGCATTCATACACCGAAAGGTACAGATGTAGAGGCTGGCGCAGAATCCACGGTCACTTATGGTGCACAGTGGATACACAAAATAGTGATGCAATCATTGCGCTGCCTCCCCCCCCCCCCCCCCCTCTCCCCTCTCTCTCTCTCTCTCTCTCTCGCTGTATTTGGAGTTAAAAGACAGACAGAGAACAGAGATTAGATTAGATAGAGCGATATAAAAAGATAAATACAGAGAGAGTCTTTTTTTTTTCATCTACGAATGGTGTCCATACCCATACACGCACATGCATATACACATGCTCTTACACACATAAATGCGCGCGCGCGCACACACACACACACACACACACCACACGTTCTTGCACACACACGAACACACACACACATGCGCGCATACATGTGAGAGTGAAAGAGGGAGGGAGGGAGGGAGGGAGACTGACAGTGAGAGAAAGAAAGGTAATGATAATGTTGATTTTATAACGCCTGTTCTCTAAAGATCAGGGCTCTAAGCGCTTTACATACTATAAAAAACACTCTCGTTTACACAACGGGCTGCCTACCTAGGTAGAGCCGACTGAAGAGCTGCCTGTCGACGCATCATTCAGTCGTTTCCCGTGTCATCCGGGTCAATATCGTTCACTCAATTCCCTTAATTCCTTCATTCTTTCCATTTCTCACGCAGGGTACATGGTATGTGTAGCGTGTCATCCATACTAACGGCCAAACTGCCTTCTCTTCGAAAGTTGGTGATGGGATTTTACGTGTGTGCAAGATGTTATGCGTGCGTTCACACACGGAACCTCGGTTTATAGTCTCATTCGAAGGACTGCATGGGAAAGACAGACAGACAGACATAACACACAGACAGGTGACTCAGACGGACAACCAGACTCACGCACATT
>JADBJO010000326.1:397500-510000 GCA_016801955.1 Conus betulinus | reverse complement strand
CCACAGACAGCACTTTGACGGCTCATTACCTAAGGGTAATAACTGCCATATCAAATTTGCCTCATTTTAGACCGCACTTGGGTAGCGAGTTTCCTGAGGTAATTAACTGCCACAATATTAACCTCAACGTCGACGCCAAAATGTCTCAAGAAGTGTCACAGTATGATTGACTTCATTACAGATGGTACTTTCCTGACAAATTACCCGAATGCAGTTTAGTGTTACAAAACTTTACTGTACGCAGCTCTTTGATGGCGAACTGCTTGAAGATGATAACCGCCATATTATCAACCTCCAGACCAAAGTGCGGTGGCAGGTTTCCTGAAATTAACTTGATCATTGCCACTATATCTGCTCCTATTTGGGGTAAAAACGTACATTCTACACTTTTGTATTTGTTAGAAACGTCTTCTTCCAGCTTTTATTTTCTACTTTCACAAACCGACTTTCTCCCCGCTTACCTGCTTCAAATTAACTGCTACAAACCCTAGTATTTTGTGTTCCGCTTTGCAAAGCAGTGGGTCTTTTACAAAATATCCGAATTATATTTTGGTCTGAAAGAGTTATTGTAGGACAAAATTTCTTCACAATCCAATTTCATTGCAAATCTCATTGACTGTATGCGCAGAAAACCGTCTACTTTCTCCTCTTAAAAGCCACCGCATATCACGCGACAAGCTCCGACACATCAACTTCAGTTTCGTTCATGTTAGCCCCACAAAAGACTGGTCTGTAATTACTCTGGGCAGTTACGTAGACAGTGCCATTTCCATTTGCGTGTGACTCCCCAAGGTGGGCAAAACCATTAAGAAACTTCCACGGGGGGGCATAAATGGTGTCTAACTGATTCAATTGCTTTGTTCGCCAGCACATGCTCGTTCTCGCTTTCTCTCTCTCAGAGACTGGTATTGATGATCGAAAGAGGCACACACACACACACACACACACGCACGCACACACACACACACACACACACACACACACACACACACACACGCACACACACGCACGCACGTACACACACACACATATACATGCGCGCGCGCAGAGACAGACAGATTTACAAATAGGATGAGTTAACAATTCTCTCCTTCTCCTCTTCTCTCAATCTCTCTGTAGCATTAATAATGAAAAGGATTCAACTCTCTCTGTCTCTTCCTTTTCGGGAATTACGAGGAAAGGCGACACCTGTCTTTCTCTCTGAGGTAACAAACAGGTCAGCTCTCTCTCTCTCTCTCTCTCTCTCTGAGTTTCACAATCAAAACGTCTCTCTCTCTCTCTCTCTGAAACAAACGATCGACCCTCTCTCTATCTCTCTAAGTTTATCAGTCAAAATGGTCAACTCTCTCTCTCTCTCTCTCTCTCTGTGAGTTTGACAATGAAAACGGTCAGCTCTCTCCCTCTCTCGGAGTTGAACAATCGAATGGGTCAACTCTTTCTCTGAGTTTAACCATCAAAGGTGTCAACTCTTTCTTTCTCTCTAAAAATTGACAGAAAAGACCGGAGTCTCCCTCCCCCCTCCCCCCCCCCCCCCCCCCCCCCCCACTCCCACTCTGTGAGAGAGAGAGGGGGGGGGAAGAGGGGGGGGAGAGGAGAGACAGACAAAAAAACAGAACAGACAGACAACAGCGAACATACAGACAGGCAGGCACGCAGGCAGAGAGAACAGACTGACAGACAGACAGGCGGAGATAGAGACAGACAGGCAGAGAGAGAGAGAGAGAGAGATGAGAGAGAGAGAGAGAGAGAGAATATGTGTGGACTCCTTCCCGCAGGACATAATCAATCGCCGTGGCGACTCAAAAGGTCTTATGGCGACAGACACCAAAGAGAGAGATCGCGGGTAAATGAACCCACGGTCCACCAGATTTACTTATATTCACACACACACACACACACACACACACACACACACAGCAAGACCCTCGTCACTCTCCATATAGTATAGTCCAACAAGACACCTTTTCCTGCCGCCCCCTTCTCTCTCTCTCACCCTCTCCTCCACCCCCCTCCTTCTCCCAGTGCGCGCAAACGCACAGGAATGGAATGAGTCATAATGGCCTGAGCCCTTTACACCACCTGGGCCTTTTGTTGGTTGGCTGCTTTTCCTTTTTGTTTTCTTTTTCTGCGTCTGGGACCTTTTTCTTTTCTTTTTCTTTTTCTTTTTTCCCCCTTTTCTTTTTTCTTTTTAAAAAAAAAAAAAATCCCTCTCGTAGTCAGTTGCCCGCGTCTTACTACCTCATCATTCGAAACGTCGAGAAGGGTTACAATCACCCTTTTTACATTGTCGTGCCATTTGCTTCTTTCTTTCTCCGTTTGGCTGCCTCGCTGGGCTGCACTTTTTTGCTCTGTCTGTCTGTCTGTCTGTCTGTCTGTCTGTCTGTCTGTCTCTCTCTCTCTCTCTCTCCTCTCTCTCTCTCTCTCTCTGGGCGTGTGTGTGGATGGATGTTTGTTGCAGTTGTGTGTGCGTGTCTGAGGATTTGAAGAAAATGATCGACGTGAAATAGACTAGACTTTGCATCAAGCTGTGTATTAGCTGTGCATTATGTGCAAGCGTATCTGCGTGCGCAGCTCGCTATCGCTTGCAGTGTGTGGTGGTGTTGTGTGTGTGTGTGGGTGCGGGGGGGGGGGGGGGGGGGGTTGGTGGGGCATGGGGACCGTGGAGGGGGGTGGGGTGGGGGGTTGGGGGGGGGGCAGGGGTATCTGCGTGCGTGGCTCAGGGGGTTGGGTGGGGGTGTGTGGGTGGGGTGCGGGGGGGGGGGGGGGGGGGGGGGGGGGGGGGGGCACACTTTTTTTTTATATGCTTATTTGTTCTTTGATACTAAAGGTGTACAGTGGTACTGCTTATGTCATGTTGTCACTAGGTCGGTTTCTCTTTCTCTTCGTTTTCTTCGCAAAGCAGTTAGGACGTAGTTTGGCCGCCTTGAAGGTAGAAGAAACAGGCTACAGTCTCTTCAGTGATACACGTGGTGAACGTTTTGGAACCTACTCGCCGGTGTTAAACCTCGGTAAAACTGAGACGACAAAAATACAAAGAAAGAAAGAAAGAAAGAGGAAGAACCTAAGGTGACGAGTCGTCCTACTGTCCCATATTGATCTTCCTGAAAACGCAAACCCGTGTCAAACGCACTTATCTGTTTCAGCCGCTCAACGCAGCATCTTTGCGGGGGGACAGCGAGAGAGAGAGTGTGAGCATAGTGCCGATGTGGTCTGTTTCAAGGGAGAAATAACTGTTAAAAAAAAATGACGGTTATACTTTATATGCATACACTTAATGATGTCTATGTCACCTTGCTTTCTGAACAAGCCTGTGCCGGCCTTACCTACAGGGCGAGACCCAGTAACAAACGACAGAACGGGTTTAACGGGTTCTTGGGGAGACGGGTGTGGTTGACTTTATGCACGGTGATAACGGCAGGGATACGGAAACGGCTTGGGGAAAACACATGTACCGGACGGGCAAGCCGGCACTGTCGGTCACAAAAACAAAAAAAAAAAAAAAAACAAAAAACAAACAAACAAAAAAAACTCACTAAGTAAGGACCTTGTGAAGGATGTTACGAGCATTTTGTCAAGGACAAACTGCAACTTCTTGAGAATATGCATAAATCTATAAATCTACAAGGGATGTGCTCGTTTTTTTCACGTGTACACTTCAACGATACCGTTTGTTTCGCGTGTGCACTTCACAACATTGGATGAGTATACCCCCCCCCCCCCCCCCCCCCCCCCCCCCCCCCCCCCCCCCCCCCCCCCCAAATTAATCCTTTCACATGCCACCTGCAGTCATGCCACAGCTTTCCAAGACAGCTCTTCGCATCCAATATTTCTCTCTCCTCCCTACCCCCCTCCTCCCCCCCCCCCCCCCCCCCCCCTTCCCCCAACCCCCCCCCCCCCCCCCCCCCCCCCCCCCCCATACCTACATGAAACACACTCTCTCTCTCTCTCTCTCTCTCTGTGTGTGTGTGTGTGTGTGTGTGTGTGTGTGTGTGTGTGTGTGTGTGTGTGTGTGTTCACACGTACACTCTGGCTAAAAATTCGCACAACTGAAAAAAAAAAAAAAAAAGGACATCAAATGCACAACATGACAGCATTAGATTTAGAGTGCATGACGTTGGAGGGAAAATGACAATTAACCGCACGTGTGGTGATTCTCAAAACTACAAAACAGTGCCGTCACAACTGAACTTGACGCCTCGACATGTGAACTAGTAGCTATGCCGATGAGCTGACGACACCATTTCGGCGACTCCGTGACACTCTTATCGGTGACATGAAGACGACCTCAAGACGATCAGCTGTCAGAACTGTTGTCTCGGGTCGACGTGGTCGTTGTCAAACGCACTGATCGATTTATGGACATCCCCATCCCCCCCCCCCCCCCCCCCCCCCCCCCCCCCCCCCCCCCCCACCCCCCCCCCCCCCCCCCCCCTTCCCTCCCCGCTTACTTAACAGGATTCCTCTAGTGCGGAGGAATATGACTACGGTTATGCAAGGCTATGCGTTGACGGTGAGGACAGGTGCGCGTGTATCATTGTAAATTGATTTCACGATTCCAGCATCAGTTTTCCCACGACAGAATACTGGTCACCGTTTGGTATTTTGATGCCGGAAAAACACGATACCAAAAGCAAAGAATCCAAATGAATGAAGCATGAAATATCATCGTTGCGAATCAAAACACGGTTAAAGGGAAGTTCACGATATCACAGCGATCCATCATCTCTCTCTCTCTCGCCCAAAGGGACAGAACTCCCGAAAGTGCAGCGTGCACACTGACAACATAGCCACAAAGAATAACTTCTTGCACGCCCATCAATCCAGAAAGCCGACAGACAACGCCTGAATGATAGCAGACGGACGTAAACAGAACTACGATTTATGATGCGGTACGCACACCAAATCTGTTCATTGGATGATTATCTAGACTAACGCAACTGTAATGTGCACGATGATGTTAACCAAGTATCGCAGCCCAAACGGCACACATTTTATCTGGCCCAGTACTGACGTGAAAGTTTGCTCCCACGCCGGTGACACGGTGCGTTGTTCACATACACGTGGCTCGTACTTTTCAACAGTCAAAGTGAGAAGTTCTCGTCACGATCTCAAACGGCTGACTGACAAAAACATTCACAGCGTTGTCTGCACAGTAGTCTGCATACGCATAAGCACACGCGCGCGCGCGAGTGGGTGATGTGATGTGTGTGTGTGTGTGTGTGTGTGTGTGTGCGCATCAGTTTTTGTACAGATGGTTCTTGATGGCACACTTATATCTTGCTGTATTGATGATAAAAGAAGACAGACAAGGCTGACAAATGGGATATCAAAATTTTGAGATTACCACAAATATTCGACACTAAAAACCGCAACTTGGCTGTCTAAAAGATGAAATCTCTGAATGAAAACTCTCTCTCTCTCTCTCTCTCTCTCTCTCTCTCTCTCTCTCTCTACTGGAATATATATATATAACTCTGACACAGAGTTGGAACTGCAAGAACAAGATAGCTCCGTGAATGTATTTCGTCATGACCATTGTAAGACAGCCTATTGATTTAAGTCAAACCACTTCAATGCAAAAGCATGTAAGTCAGGAACAAGGGTCTTTTCTTTCACTAGTTTCAGTCATTATTTTCTTACCATACATGACCAAAATCACAATTTAGTCTGTGGTGCCTGTAACATCAGTTGGTCTGCAGACTGACCTTTTAAAGTATCCAAAATACATAAAACCCAGGGGGGAGGGGGCATAGTCAGGATGTCCAGATGTTGGTGGGCACACTGGCATGATGAGAAAGCCGTGTTTTTGAAGTTCAAGGAACATCCTATTGTAGAATCACACACTGTGGCAATAGCCACAGCTGGAAGGCCCAGCATGCTATACAGGCACCAGATGAGGACTATGAGACTACCAACAGGACTACCAACAGAAGCAAGGTGCAGCTGTCTCTGCTCTGAGGCCCAGAACAGGCTTTCTTCCCATGGTGAATGGAGAAACATCAAGATGCCAACACGAGTACTGTAGAATTCAGAAGGTAGCAGAACACCAACTGCAAGACCAGATAAGCAAGCCAACCAAAGAAAACTGAGAAGATCAATCTTTGCACAACAAAGCAGAATGCTAGACACGCTGGGATTTTTTTCATGTCAAATGCCACTGACTGCATCCATAGGAGACAGAGCTTTCTACCATCAACCATCAGGCATTAGAGGGGAACTTGGGTCTGCCTCTGAGAGGAAAACATTGACTGTAGGATATCCACTCACTCAACTTTCCTTTGAGATCAGTAGACACACGTCTACAAAGATTGACTGCAGTCAAAGCAACCACAGATGGAGGAGTCTACATCAAATAGAGAAAGGGAGTTTCTTATTCCCATAGCAGCGGAGAGATCTATACTCCTCCAATGTTAAGACAGAGGCAAAGACCTTGCACTCTGTAGCAGTCTGTGTTCGGGACTAGGGAGCATCAAGATGAGGTTGTCATTGCCAAACTATGGTCATCTTCACTGATGCCCTATCAGCATTTGAACTTGAACACTCACTATGACCCTTTCAAACACTGAGCTAAATAGACTGTGCTCTAACAGAATTGGCCACAAGGGGTAAAGACAACACTCCAATGGATTCCTGCACACTGCAAATTGAAGTCCTTGGAAATGAAACAGCTGAATAGCAGCTGGTGCAGGCCAACAGAGACGTTTTGAATTATGTTATGAAGTTAATATCATCATCAACACTGTTCCGGGGAGAAAAGGCCTAGGACTGAGTTCAGTCTCCAAGAAATTATCAAGCATGTCTGCTTCTGTCTGTTGCTGGCTGTTTGCACTGCCATGCATTTTCAAGTTCCCAGAAAACCATACTGTGTAAAAATAGCCTCCCCTTCAACAATTTTTAGTTTTGCAGTAGGCTGGTGATTGATAAAAATTGCTTGGCATTGCCTGCTTCATTTAAAGACGGGTGGAGTGCATTTGTAAATAAATGCATTCTATGAAACATTCCTTCTGCAGGCAAGATCTCTGAAGAAATCACAAAGTTTGTAAAAGGAGGATGAAAATACCCTCTAAAGTATCAGACATTGAATGGAGTGAGGGCTACTCTTTTCAACAGTCTTTGATTGGGGAGCTCTGCAAGAATAAAATTCTTACAGCAGCAGTCCATCATGAGCCAGCGACATGAATCAGAATCTCACACACACACACACACACACACACACACACACACACATGCACACACTCGCACACAAAAGCACTGAGTCATATTTACTTCAGGCATCATCCCAAAAATGATTGAGGTATACCTTATCATGGCTGGATCGAAAAATTATTGCATATATGCAAAATCTCAGTTATATACATATCTGAACTTTTGCCAGGGAACAAAGAAAGAGAAAGAAGAACCTGGGCTTTTAAACAATATTTCTTTTCCAACCTTACGTAGACTGTTACTCAGTTAGAGAATACATGGTACTGCAACAGTAATACAGATTATTTTTTTCTTTTTATACTTTTTTTTTCATAATTCATCTCTTTCTTTCTTTTCTGTTTCATCATTTTCAGACATTTACTTTCAGTTGTATAAGATTCCAACCAGGGCAGTTGCCCCACCACCACAGGCAAGTGCTAATGTAGATGGGCGAGTGAAATTCAAAACTGAACAGCCCACCTTTCAAAAATCTGCTGTCTGTACAGACCATTTTTCTCTGATAATATTTGAAAACTTTTTTGCTTCAGTTTTAATCTGAAGTGATAATTGACTTCATTTTCACTTGCTCATCATTTGCTGCACACACAGCTAATGAAGTCAGAAAAATTACACAGGCACTACAAACACACACTTATTTCAATCAATTTGTAGTACACAGAAAAGTGTCTTTGGTCAATCTTGTCCAACAGACTCTTCTTTGCCTTTCTTCATTCGCTGTGTCATACTGACATTCATCATCGTTCCACCAAAATCTTGTGATGATAGCGTCTCTCTACAACCTTGAAAACATTTCCAGCCTCAAAACTGCAAGCAGACACAGGGGAAGTGTTAAAACAGCAAAAAAATGGACCCAGGGCATGTCATCTGTCCTGAAAATGATGATTCAACAATCACAGTAGCACTAGTAACAGTACTGTGTAAAAATGAGGCTGGCTGACCAGTGTTTGCTGCCAAACTAGTGCTGCTTTTGATTTTGATGTATGCTAGCTATTAAAAAGAAAAAAAAATATATATATGTTCTGCTAAACTAGAGCTGCTTTTGATTTTGATGTACATTAGCTATTAAAAAAAAAAAAAAAGAATCAAATGACAGCGTTTGAAATTCTTGGCCAGCGAAAATTTTGGCAGGCTAATGTGGAATTTTTTATGCATAAGATCAGCTACCAAGTAAAACCAAAAAAAAAATTAAACTTCTTCAGCCCAGCTATGTTAAATCGTTGATTTCTAAAAGGATTAAACGATGTTTAACTTTCATTCACATTCCATTCCCATGTCATACAGATTTATAGCATTATGTGAGCATGTTTGTGTTCAGGTTCAGGTTCAGGGGCAATGATTTATTTCATCAAAGCCTCTCGGCTTTAAATGCCCCTTCTTAGTTAGTTTGTTAGGCAATGATTCTAAATTAAGTCTTGATTCTAGTAAGGTCTAATGACCAGGGCTATCGAATGCTAATGACTAGAAGAAAGAAAAAAAAAAAAAAAGAAAGAAAGAAAGAAAGAGCAGCCGTCTTCCTGGTTTAAAGAAAATAAAATAAAATTTAAAAAATTAAAAAAACTTTTATGTTCCAAGGTGTACACACACACACACACACACACACACACACACACACACACACACACACACGCACGCACGAATGATAGACCTATACAATGATGAATTTAGAAATCCAGGGGTCATACCATACTGATTAAATTGTTTGCAGACAGCAACTCGTGCAAAGTGAAACTTGCGAAAGCAACAACAAAAAAAAACCCGAACCTTGTGCTAAACACACACGAAAATCAGAGACGTGCAATTTCAATGGAGTTAACAGTATATATCCTTGACTAAAATGTCGCTTGCGATTAAACTGTACTCACCATTTACTGAGCCGAGTCGGGCGCCCAATTCAAAACGGATTGATCATTGAGCGTTAGAATTTACCGCCATGACACCTGACCAAGAGACACAACCAATGACCGACGGAAGACCACAAAGCAGACCAAATTTCGACATAAAGATTAATCAAGCAGTCTGTATTACGCAATTTGATACAGCTGGATCTTGGCAGTTTTATGTCACATTCATTAAAAGCAAACTGATACTGTTGAACAAAATTGTCAAATTTGCGACTTACAGTTAAATGGAAGAAAGCGGATGTTTATACCGGAAACAACATACGATGTTATATAAGCGATTATGAAAGGGCTTTCGGTTTAAAGAAGCAAGTAGAAATTTTATTTCCTTTGATTCCAGCTCTGACAGGTTTGTCTTACTTTGTGTAAATTAATTTATAGGATGGAATGTGGATCGCAGATAATTTCATGATAAGATATTAGTTCATTAGCCTCTTTATCATCATGTTGGTGCAAATGATTTGTCTACGAGAATACTTTCTTCTTCTTACTTTACACGACCAACATCATTTTGCTGATGGTTTTGTCGTATTTGGGGAGATTGCCGAAGATTGCGCTGTTGTGAGGATTTGGGGATAAGAAATAGGTGGGGGGGGGGGGGGGGGGGGGGGGGGGGGGGAGGGGGGGGTGGGGGGGGGGGGGGGAAGGGGGGGGGGGGGGGGGGGGGGGGGGCGAGATGGTTGTTTCAGGTTCACACAGATGGGAGGCCAGCCTGGACTTGAAACAGTCCAGTGACTCAGCTGTCACAACCTCCTGAGGAAACTTGTTCCATTCTGGTATGGTCCTCGGAAAGAACGTCATCAGCCTGTACCACGTCGTGCATGTGGGAATGTTGTAGCTCAGGTCGTTGTTGATCCTAGAGGTCAGCCTGCTGTCAGATGGTTTGGGCAGGTACATGGAGTTAATGGAGATGAGTCCGTGATGGAATTTATAAAAATCTCCAAGCGGGCTTTCTTACGACGCTGTTGTAGGGAAGGCCAGTTAAGAGAGTCAAGGATGGAGTCGATGCATGATGTTTGGCGGTGGCGATTTGACACCCATCTTGCTGCTCCTCGTTGGATCTTCTCAAGGGCCTCAATCTCGTTTGCAGTGTAGGGATCCCAAACGGTGGCTGCGTACTCAAGAAGCGGGGGAAACTAGGACTTTATACGCAGTTTCCTTTGTTTTTCTTGTTGCCGATCTTGAGGTTGCGCCGGATGAAGCCCAAGGTCTTGCTAGCTTTCTTCATGATGGAATCAATGTGAGATTCCCACTGCATATTGTCCTGGATGTTGACACCAAGGTATTTAGTGGTGTTGACATTTTCGATATTCTGTCCATGTAGCTCATACAAAGGGGCAGTCTTGTTCCGCTTCCGAGAAACTCTCAGCATTGAGCACTTCTGTGGATGGAACTCCATAGACCACTTTTCCTCCCAGATGGTAAGGGAGTGTAGGTCTTCTTGCAGCACTCGCTCATCTTTTTTATTCATGATGGTCTTGCTGCACATGGTATCATCGGCAAATAGGCGGACTTTTGACTTGATGCCATCAGGAAGGGGTTTATATAAGAAGAAAAAGACTCGGCCCTAGGACTGAGCCTTGAGGAACACCGGATTCTACAGGTAGAAAGTCAGATCTTGTTCCCTCCACCACCACAGCCTGCTGTCTGTCCGCAAGGAAGTCCTTGATCCAGGCGTTGGTGCGACCTACGATGCTGTAACGACGTAGTTTGTGGACCAGTAGGGTATGGCTAACTTTGTCGAAGGCCTTTGAGAGTCAAAGGACGATAGTGTCCTCCTGGTTTCCCTCTCAATCTCTCTGGTCGCTTCGTCCACATACCCTAGGAGTTGAGTCTCACATGACCATCCGCATCGAAAGCCGTGCTGCTCCACTTTTTGTTTGTTTTAACTAATAGTGAATTATTCTCTACTATGCAAGTTTCAATAGCTAGTTGCTTTCAGCCTGAAGTACTTGACTAAACTTACGGACCCTCTGCTTTTTATTTTCTTGAGTCGAAAAATGCACATGAGCATACCACAAACTGTTCATGCTACAATAGCACGCACATACTATAACCTTGTCATCTAGATAGAAGACAGGCCTGAAGAAGTGGAAAAAACGCTGGTGGGGTAGAGGAATGTGCAACTATATATTCATAATGTGTATGATAGGGTGTTAAGCATCAGTATTGGAAAAGACTGTCATATTTCACTTCATAATTGATTATGAAAATTAGTCCATGATTCCTTATAATGTTATAGTAGTTCCCCCCCCCCCCCCCCCCCCCCTTACATCCTCTTCTACATCCCTCCTCCACTCCGCCGTGAAAGTCCCTAGAGCCTGCAGAGGCTCCTTCAATCTACAAGGCAAGATGGTCAGTCAAAATCACTTCGTGGAGTTAGGGGAAAAAAAAAAAAAAGTTTTAACTATATACATATAATTGTGAATATTTACCACTTGAAAATGTAACGTGTGAAAGTAGTGTTTCTTTTATTTTATATAATTGTAATTGAATAAATGAACTTTGATTGAAGCTGGAACCTCAGGTGTTATTTGATTTTTTTTTCCCCACTACATAACACCCACACGTAGGCATTGCATCATGTTTCATTGATAGTCTTCTGCCCAGCACTGAGTGGCACAGTGTGAGTGCAAAATTTTTTTTTTTTTTTTTCATGCGAGACCATTTTTAGGTATTGAAATCAAAATATCTAAGTCAGAGTTCCTGCACAGAAACAGAAATTAAAATTATTGAATTTCTGAACTTCATGTAAGCAAAGGTTATGAGCTATGAACTTGCTTGTGAACAGGGAATGACTAATTTGGCCAATATATATATATATATATATATAGAGAGAGAGAGAGAGAGAGAGAGTTAACAGAAGTTAGCTAAATAGCATGTGAAGAGTACAACTCACCAGTACAAATCAGGTGTGTGAGAGCTGCTATGTAGTACAAAATAGTCGCATAACTGTACAATGTGGTTTGGGTCCATAGTTGCTCCGGCCTAACATGTATGTTCTATTTCACACTCATTCTGTTTATGACTTCATGTGGTTATTATGATTTATATTGATGAGTATGGGTTATTTAAAGTTGTTACTGATGAGATAATGAAAGAAGCTCTCTTCGAAGCAAAGTCACCTGTGGTGTTAACAGTCAGAGCCCCACAATTCAAGGGTTGACTGCTTCTTAATCTTAGTGCTTTAGAAACTTATATTAAGTTGTAAGGTTTCAGTCTATTAAGTTATAAGGTTTCAGGCTAAGTCTTTGAGCAGGCACACACTATGAGTCGGTTGAAAAAAGATTTCAGATTTTCTGAAGGGTTTGTTTTTTGTTTTTGTTTTAGCATCAGATGGCATACACATGCTTAATGGGTCACAGCTGATTCACATAAGATGTTTATATATATGCCAAAGATTCTGGCAATCTCCTAGATCGGCAGCCCAACTTTGTTTCAATCCCATTCATTGGTGCTCATTTGAAAGAACACTTGTTGTCCTTGTAGAGTGTCAGAAGTTAAGATAAAGAAACAGAGGTCCTAAAATTAGAAGCTTCTTCAGTTGTTGTTTTTTTTAATGCAAAGGTCAAAAGTAGAAAGAACAATTTATTTTCCATCCATGTAATTAAAACTGTGCAATGTAGCCGTCCCTTTTCAGTCCACATTGAGGTCAGGTTTTTTTGTTGTTGTTTTTTGTTTTTAACTTCATTGCTTGAAACCCTATGAAAAGAAGATCTCAGCCAATCATCAACAAACTAGAACTAGATGCACATTTTTTACCCATGAGCTGATATTGCACTAACCTACATGCTTTTGAAAAAGGCAGATTGACTTGGATGACGAAGCTAGGACGGCTGCTGGTTCTGGCCAACATCTTGCGGGCGCCTTCGCATACAGCATCTCTGTTCACTTTTGGCATGGGAGAGAGACATGTCCAAAACTACAATGCCCACACAGGAGCAGGCCCTGCCAGGTATGGTGCTGTGTGACTGTGTATTTTTTCCCAGTGTATTAGTGTCACAGTGTGTTTTGTATACACACACACACACACATACACACACTCTCTCTCTCTCTCTCTCTCTCTCTCTCTCTCTCTCTCTCTCTCACACACACACACACACACACACACACACACACACACACACACACTCTCTCTCTCTCTCTCTCTCTCTCACACACACACACACACACACACACACACACACACACACACACACACACACACACACACACACACACACAGTTTAGCCTTGCAGAGTCTTTTTTATTACTAACCTTAGGCCGGTGTTTTATGAATTTTACCAGGCAGATACTTGTTATCAACGAAAACAGTCTTTATAAATTAACATTTTACCAGCAGGTACTAGTGATGAACCAAACTACTAAATAGTCTGTATAAAGTAACAATGATATGTGGGTGATTTAAAGACTCTTTAATGTAACATTGATTCATGATTGGGTTAGTAAGCAACAAATTACGATAGATCAACCTTGCAACAGTTTAGAATTTGGTATTTCAGTATCACCGAGAAAAAGGAGCTTCCTTGTCAAACAAAAATGTCATGGAGATAGGGAGATTTTGGTTGCTGCTTGTTTTTTTTTTTTTTTTTTTTTTTTTTTTTTTTTGTTTTTTGTTTTTTTGTATGTGTGTGTGTGTGTGTGTGTGTGCATGCGTGCGTGCGTGTGTGTGTGTGTGTGCATGCGTGCATGCATGCGTGCGTGCGTGCGTGTGTGTGTGATCTAACCAGTGAATTTTTTTCCATGTGTTTTACACATTAAGAATAAATGTTGAACCCTTATCCAAAGAGAACTATTTGGACAACACGTCCAAACCATGCGACCAAATGTATGCTTTCTAGCATGTGTTCATATTTGTCACAAGTTGTCATTGTAGTGCATACACTTAGTTAAAAAATTAACATTATTACAATAATTATAGACCAAGATGACTAAATTAGGCTGTATTAGATTTAATCATTTTTTTTTGTTATAACAAGATATGATATAGAACAATAATAGTAATAATATTCCGCCCAACTTGCAATTTGAGTGTGTTCTGTTTTTGATTCAGTAACTGTCAGTATTTCAACCACACTCGTACTCCTTGGTCACTCCTAGTGTTATTATACGGTGAATGGGTGCCATTTAATTTCTTTTAGTGATGATTCTCAGTGTGTGTGTGTCTGTCTGTGTGTGTCTGTGTGTGCGTGTGTGTGTGTGCATGCGTGCGTGTGCGTGCGCATGTGTGTGTGTGTGCGCGCATATGTGTGTGTATGTGTGTGTGTGTGGAATATGTGTGTGTGTGTGTGTGTGTGTGTATGAATGGAATATTTATTTTATAGGCATTTTAGTGTTTTGAATGAATTTCATTTTATTCCATTTGATTTGCTTTCACACTAGAATTGTTAAACCGGTTTGATTATATGTGTGTGTATATATATATATATATATATATATATATATATATATATATATATAGATATTAGATCAGTTTTATAGTGTGTGCACTTGACCTGATACTGATTTTAAGTCCTGGCATTGTAATATGTACATAGCTGTTGTTGTTTTGTTTTGTTTTTTTAATCTTGCTTATAGCCCTTACACAGCCTCTTTGGTCTGGAGGAGGGGGGTAGGGGGGGGTTTAAACAGCATGAACTGACCTAATCGGTTCACAAGAAACGTGTTAGGAGGTGTGTCAATGTTGCAGGTCGTGCAGAGAAGATGAAGGTGTCACCCAAACATACTGTCAATGGCAACCCCACTGTCCCGCCCTTCCCAGATCAGATGAACATGGCCATGTTTGGTAAATATGATTTTAACCCCCTAACTACCAAGTTGCCTTGACAGAACATTTTTGCAACTGGCAACATATTGTTTTTAAGAGCTAGTGAACTTAATGATCCAGGTATTTTTTTGGGGGGGGGGGGGGGTGTGAAATATATGTTATCTGTGAAATTTTAGATGTAGATCTCACAAATTCTGTAATAACACTCTAATTGTGAATATAGTTTTCTGTGCATGCATCTCATATTGTGTTGGTATTGTTTAGTTTATTATTGACTTTAGCTTTAAACTTACACATTTTTTTTTTTTGTATAGAAATAATATGAATTATGATAAGGAAAACTGAAATCTGATCTGGAAAGCAGAAAGTGATGTTTCTCAAGAAGTATCCAGCAATATATGCGACAAGGTCATTCAAAAAAGAAAAATGCCAAATGTGGTAAAGGGCACTCAAAGGGTAAGTAACTCCACCGGTCTTTTCTTTGTTAAACATGATTATTATGATTATTGTTCCTGGCAGCAGATGTATGGATACTTTCATGGACTCATGGGCAATCAGGGACCCCACACCCCTCTGTGGTCATGGGCAACAGGGTAGAGAGAGAAATATGGAATGTTGCTTCTAGCCCAGCCAACCACAAAGGGCCATAGAGGACAGTCACTCAACTCTCAGACTAGAGGCACTATGACACGTTTTTGTTTGGTTTTATTGTTTCACATACTTCATTCCTGCTCTCTACTTATTTATAAGAATGTAACGATCACATTTTGTTTTTTTTAACATTACAGATGGAAATTCCAACAGAATTACTTCACTTTTAACCAAAAAAAAAAGAGTTATTGCCTCACTGGTTTTGTCTTTTGTTTGGAATTCTTAAGATTTTTCATTAGCATAATAGATGTATGGGGCTTTTTTTGTTGGTGTTTTTGTTGTTTTTTTTCAAGAGGGAAGATGTGACTGTTGACAGGTCTGGGCTGTTTCTGGGGTGCTGAAAGGAAGTTTTGGCAGACAGCAGGGGTTTTCTCCACCCAGTGAGATCTTTGTTTATCATAGTTTACCTGAAGTGTCTTTGGTGATATAGCTGTTGTGTTTGTGTGTGTGTGTGTGTGTGTTTATGTGTGTGTGTGTATGTATGTGTGTGTGTGTGTGTGTGTGTGTGTGTGTATGCATGTGGAAAAAGCATGTATGCGATTTGTGTGTGTGTGTGTTTGTCCATGTGCGGTAATTTTGTGTGCGTGTTTGTGTGCGTGCGTGCACATGGAGGATCATTAACTTATTTCTGAGGCAGCATGTGTATGAGGGGCCCACAAAAGAGCTCTTAATTTTTATTTTTAATTCTGCAAGAAAACCTGCAGTTGCATGAATGAAACCACACTTTATGAAAAGGTACAACCATTTTCTTTCTTTCTTTTTTTTTTTTTTAGTCTTTCTCGTTAACGTCATCCCCATAGTGATTTGACTTCGATGTCAACCTGTAATGGTTTGCCCCCATACTGGGTCAAGAAAATCTTCATGTTAGGCCAAGACGGTCAGTGTTCATGTGAAGGTAAAGTCACTTTGAACTTGTAAGGAACATTTGATGAAAATGTTCCTCAAGCCAGAGGTTGAATACATGTGCTGCTAGTTCATGCTCGCTGGCAGTCGACACATCTCACAGAACTGGCCTACATGACTACTGACCTTCTGTAAGAGTCATTTTCAAGTCATGGAGCTGTGATGTGTGTGTGAATTCAAATGGGAGAGCGCACAGTTGCTGGCTTTTCGTATTTACATTCACCGCTACATTAACCTTCTGTTAGTCATGTGTGTGCGTCATTTGTTTAATGTATTTTCAACTGCAGTCTGAAGATTGTTCTCTTGCCAGAGCGGTGACTCTGTGTGTGGGTGTGTGTGCAGGTGGGGTATGCCGGAGGACTCACCCCCAACCCCACCTACAAAGAGGTTTGCTCAGGAATGACTGGACACAACGAGGTGGGTGCGTGTCATCTTTGACCCTGCCAAGATCGCCTATGGTGACCTCCTCAAGGTGAGGGTCGGCTGTTGTCGTGTGAAATCTATAGCGTCAACGTTGGTCTCAGTTTCCTGGATATGGAAAAAATGAAAATGAAGTATTAGATGGGTTGACCCATAGGACAAGGTTCTACTTTCTGAAAGGAAGGCCTTGTATCCTTCTGTGCTGATGTAAGATGGATTCCTATTGCTTTGAAATCGGTAAAAAGACAGTTAGACCTCAAAGCGGAGGTAAGCCTTCACTGGGGAATGCCGTAGTGAACTTCTCCTTGATGTGTCTTTGTACACAGTGTAATCTTCTGCCTCAGGTCAGCTATAGACACCAATGCTAACCTCTGCACAGCAAACCAAAAAACAAACAAGAAAAAAGGAAAAAACAAAAAAAAGAAATAAAACAGGAGAATCACAGTGTAATCAAAACAAAAGCTGTTAATGATATTGCTGACATCAGTTTCTCCACCACACCCTAGCTAACTTTTCCCAAGTGATAAAAAAAAAGGAGGGTGGGTGGTAGCTTGATCTAACAATGACTCCTATGACATAGTCAGTCACAAATTGAAAACATCTGATCCTTACAATTTTTTTCAGTCAGTTGTCTATTGTTTATCAGTTCATTAATGTCTGAGTTACACTTGAAATTTAGCTTAAACTGATACTTTTGAATTGTATTCAGCTACAGTTTCTCATTCAGTTCCACTGTTATCAAAACTTTTTTTTTTGTTTTTGTTTGTTGTTTTTTTTGTGTTTGTTGCTGTTTTCGTCACATGCAATATGCATTGACTTTAACAGTCTAAACAGGCTTTAAGGTCTTATCATCTGTTTGGGACCATTCATTCAGGTGTTCTGGGAAAGTCATGACCCCACACAAGGAATGCGCCAAGGGAACGATGTGGGCACGCAGTACAGGTCTGGCATTTACACCTATGGAGAACAGCAGCAGCAGGAGGCAGAGTCATCACGGTCCATGTACCAGCAGCAGCTGACCAAGGCGGGCCATGGCACCATCACCACGGAGATTGTGTCGGCTCCGGAGTTCTACTATGCTGAGGACTATCATCAGCAGTATCTGGATAAAAACCCGGGGGATATTGTGGTCTGGGGGGCACTGGAGTGTCCTGTCCCATTGGACTGACGAAGAAGAATAGAGATGACCTGTAACCTCTACCTGTTCAGTGGTTGCTGATGGAGAACTCAGCACGGTTCCTGTGTCAGCAATAAGGCTGTGTGTTCAAAATCCCCACAGTAAAACTAAAGAGTCTGTGTGCAGAGTGAGGCAACTGCAGGCGGAAATCTAAATAATGCAGCATTGAAGTGAATGAAGATCAGTGATTGCTCATTCATTTTTTGGTTGTCCTGAATGGTTTGTATCTTGCCTGAAGAAAACCTAAGAGGTCGAAACACGTTATGTTTTGTCTCGTGATTCGTTTGTCCACATTTTCTTGGTGGTTTGCTATTAATTTTATTTTAAATTTGTTTAAATAGTCTATGGTGTGAGCACCTTTTTTTTCAACAAAGAAAAACAGAACATTCTTTTGATTCATGATTCACTCCATTTAGGGGCGACTATAAAGAACGTGACCTTACAATTTAGTTCTTGTGTGCATGCGTGTGCACACACACACACACACACACACACACACACTCACACTTCTATCTCTGGCTGTCTCTCTCACAGTCTTTCTCTTTCTCTCTTATTTTCTGTGTCTGTCTGTCTCTCAGACTCTTTCTTTCAAAGATAACTCATTACAGAATTCATTAAAAATGTCAATCGCGCCCACTTCACAATAACACACCTATTTGTGTCCTTACACCTTTCCCATCCCCCAGCCCTCCCCCTTCAAATCTATCTAGTTTTCAACGACCAAAAAAAAAAAATTTAAATGCTTTATCTTTGGAAATAGACTGGGGTCCTGAATACCTCAGCAGCACAGAGAAAAAAAACCCTGGACCTTTGTGGATGACCGGAGCATTGCAGACACTTATGTTCCACACCATCACCATCAGCTAGTGGTCATCTCAGTGCAAGTCAACCTTGAGTGTCTTACTCTATGGATCGAGATGTGTCATCAACAGTGAAAAAAGCTCTAAGAGGGCAGATATTCTCAGCAGGTGACTCAGGAAACTACAGTGACTCAGGAAACTCCTATACATCTGCTGACCAGACAGCAGACAGGCAAAGAACACACCGACTACCAGCGGAGGACAAGATCAGAAGTAAATGGAGGTGGATCGTGGACTCTCTGTCAAAAAAAAAAAAAAAGCCAGCATCAAACATGATGAGGTGTGGCTTCAAGTGGAACCAGAGGCGAAGTCACCTGGAAACACCTGGCATGAGGACCTGGAAGCAGACGCCAGACCAGTGGGATGCAGCTGGGGACAGGTGAAGAGAAGGCAGGGTCCTGGGGGAGGGGGGCTGGTGGGGGGGGGGGGGGGGGGGGGGGCTGGTGTTGATGGTCTATGCTGTGGGAGGGGTGAAGGACTAAGACGATCTTTGGAAATATTTTGTTGTTTCAGTTTATGGATATGGAATTTTGCAGACAAAGAAATCGTGAAGTCTGTTGCCGCACCTGTCTGTACACTGCTTCTTTAACAAACCAGGCTTTAATTTTGTATGAAAAACAGACGTACGTGTTTTTATCTCCCCCTTTTTTTTTTCTTTGCCTTTTTTTTTTTTTTTTTTTTTTTTTTTTTTTTTTTAAAGAGTTAAATCTCTGTGCAATTGAATGATAACCTTTAAGATGGAACAGAAAAACGAGATTCGTGATGAAAATTGTCTCTATCTGTGACCTGTTAATCTTCATGCATGTGAATGCGTGCGAGTCTTCCCTTGCTGGAATAAAACATGACAAAGTGATCAAGTGACTGCATGTGTTGCAACATTTTGAGCATTTGTGATTTCTCCAACACTGTGATGTGACCGATAGTAAAGGCAAACTCGTTTCATTCGTGAATGTGTATTTTTTCTGCAGAATCAAATAAATACTTGTTGTGTGTGATTATCGCAAATACTTGTTCGATATTGGTAGAGCGTGTTGTATTGATATGTTTGTTTATGTCTGAGCTGAACTGATCAACAGCTTTTGTATGTGGGAAAATGCTTGGCATATCACGATCATAAATGAATTCTGTTGACCTAGTTGGTGTATGGATGTTCTTGGTGTTGTACGAGTGCTGTTGTAGTAGTAGTAGTAGGGTAGTAAGGTGGGGTAAGGTAAGGTCATTAACATTGTTTACAGCCCAGCCGACCGCAAAGGGCCATATCAAGGCTGACAACATGTAGCAGTAATAATCATTTTTGACAGCATTTGACACATGTATAAAAAAAATCCCTGTTAGACTAGTGTGTATGAGGGGGGGGGGGGGGGGGGGGGGGGAAGGGGGGGAATAGTAAAAAGGAGAACGGGAATAAATCGATAAACATGTAAGTGCTTCAAACAAGAAAAAAAAAAAGTCAGATTGGTAATAAACATTGCAGAATGGACAGCTGGAGCCAGTGCAAGTGCACTTCCTAGTTGCTTGATTAGGTGGATGAACAGTGCAGTTTGAAAGTCGCAAGCATGTTAACAAGAGAATGAAGGATAAAGGCTTTCCAAAACATGGGCAGTTGAATGGGTACTCACACACACACACACACACACACACACACATTCACGCACCAAGTAGCTGTGAAGGAGTCTAAAATGGGCAGTCCAGAAGAGACACATGAAACAAAAACTGTCTGGCATGAAAGGTGCGGGTACTATTCAAAAAATAAATAAATAAATAAAAAATTTAAAAAAATTACCCACCACCTGGCATCTCTTTTAGGAGACATGGGCTGCTTTCCTCATGCTCCAACTACATACCACCCTTTGTCCTTGTACCACTCTTCCTGAACAGGTCTTGCAAATTCTGCCCCTGGCTTTGCTCGTTTGCCATGAGTATAATCAGCAATTGTTTTCTCTTACACGCAGACAATGGAGATTGTTTCCTGCATCATCTCTGCAGCTTGTATGATGCGTCACATCGCTTCCTCTCCTGCAGTGGCCAGGGCTAGAAACTAATATGACATTGAATTCCTGTTTACATCAGAAGCAAGAGACCTGATGGCCCATTTTACTCCACATTTTCATTGTAAACTTGCGTGGGAACCTAGAAAGGTGTTTTTCATTTTTCTGTTCGACCTCAAATACGTTAAAACACGACAAAACAAAACAAAAAAAAATCATGTTTTTTCTTTGTTTGGTTTTCAAGAACTTCATTTAATGTGCTTCATGGTAACATCTAGCTGCATGTCCTCATGGAGACACATTCTGGCAAATGACGCCCATTAAGTGGTCTATGAATCTAACAGATTGCCCCATACATGTATAGTATGGTCAGCATACAGCTTTTGAGCGTGTCTGTACACTGTTGAGAGACAGTCACAGTATGGGTTCTTCCCCACCTCCCACCCCACCCCCTTATTTTAGCATCATGGTGATAGAATGTCCTAATTCCATCCCATTCCATCATTGCTTTTGTCCACCTTTCTTTGAAATCTTTCCATCAAAATTGGGAACATCTGGCATGCCAACTTTCTAAAGATTAAAAAAAAAAAGAGAGAGAGAGATATTGCGACTGCGACTGCAGAGGTGAAAAATAGAAGGTTCAATAGAAGATGGGAAAAGACAAATAGTGCTCTAGCGCACCTGCTTCACTAAATTACAAAAAAAAAAAAAATACAGATTTGATGCTTTTGTATTTTCACTGGAAAAAAATTAGTGGGGGGTGGCATTCCAAAGATTTCAAGCAGCAAAAGAAGAGAAAATCAGCCGAAATGAAGAGGACAATTGACTGGAATATGGCAAGTCCCTATCTCTTGATAGTTTCAATGAAATAAAGGGGACTGACACTCATGATGCATTAATATGATCTCACATTGTCCATCATTCACTGGTCAGCAAAGATACAACACATTCCCACAGGAAAAAAAAGGCAACACAGGCAGTGATGTGTGATTCAAGTTTATTCCTCTTTGTTACCCATCACACTGACCGTGACGCGGTTCTCACAAGACCTTACAGAAGGGGACCTCTATACATGAATTGCTGCAAATGGCAAAACCATCCGCATGGAATCATCAATCTTGCAACAACAAAAAACAGACTCCCCATCCATCCCTTCTCTCCCCTGCCCCCCCCCCCCCCCCCCCCCCCTCCCTCACCCTCTTCCACTCCCATCTCCCCCCCCCCCCCAAAAAAAAAAAAAACGGAAAAAACTTTTGCTCAATATACACATCAATTTCTGATGATTTTTTTTTTTTTTAATTTCCTGTCTAATGGTAACAAATCTTCTCTCTCCCTGCATATAATAATATGCATACTCATTATCATGCATACACAAGACTCACACAAACGCATGTTAATTGATCAAATGAAGAAAACATCCATTCACCCCCCCCAAGTCAAGCTGAATGAAACACACCTCCACAAAGTCATCAGTGCATCACTTCATAATGGTGCCAACAGTCCTAGCCACGTTTGATGCGGAACACACACCACCACAGTCATCAATGAACAACCATGCACAAGGAAGCCTGGAACACACTCGATTTGATGCTATGCTGCAAGGACAGAGAGAAATGCAACCATGTCCTGCACTCCAGATCGTAAATCATCACATGGACGGGGGAGAGAAGATAGAGAAGGAATTTTCATGTGCTTCCAGTTCTAATTTTGCAATCAGCTGACACTGCACCATGATCACTTCTTACACCAGGCAGGAATACATCCTGTCTGTAACCTTCTCGACACCCTTTAGACAACAAAAACTCTTTATTTGCTATCTCCCAAATCCCAGCCATTTCTATTTTATCCAAACTAACTTGCCCCATGCCCTCGATATGTTCCGTTACTTGCAGCTATGTACCTCGGCTTATCCCCAATTAATCCCGTGCATGAAAAATGATTTAAAAGTGACGAACAATTGGATTCTAATGTCTGACGAAGAGCAACTTGCCATCAGCAATCACAATTACAAACATGGTAAATCAGTACACAGCCAATTATGTTTTATTCTCAAAGTGGAATAATCCCACACTAAAACATAGTCTCACTCTCTTGGATGTTTAATTCTTACTTGTCTGGACGTTTTTGGGCAATTTTTTTTTTTTTTTTTTTTTTAACAAAAAACTGGATAATGAATTTTAATGATCATGAAAAATATGCACGGAAATGTGATATATCCAAATGTCTTTACACTTTGAATTGGCTGAAATTGAGAATATGAGCATGAAAGGTGTTAGTGATTGCCTGAGCTGTAACAGTGGAAAAATACCAAGAGAATGTATAGACAGTCTAAAATTAAAGAGCAAACTAGGAAGAGTTAACAACGTTCTTTGCTTCAGGACAAGCGTGCACACATTTGGAAAACCTCAAGTTTGTAGGCCTTTGCTTGCCAAAGTTACTGGCACATGCTTGGTTTTTCTTTTTTTTTTTTGTGTATGGAATGCCCAACAAATTGTAAAGATACAGATGAATGTGTTATTACTGTCAACGCAGCCTAGTTTCATAAGCTTTGAGATCATCAATGGATTTGTTGATTACATGGTTGCTCACTGTCATCACTTCTCACAGGAAAGGACTTCTTTCTAGTCAGGGATGAGAGCTATGTATGGTCAGCTGGGTTTCAGTAAAAAAAAAAAAAAAAAAAATGTCTTAATTCTCCCTTTGATTGTATTCGGCCAAGTCAACAACAAAAAAAAAAAAAAAAACAGAAATTTTTGAGTGATTCTTCTTTTTTATGTCTTAATGATCCTTGACTTTATTACTAAGTGGCAGAGGAAAAAGAACAGCATTTTGTTGGGGGGAGGGGCCTGAAAATGTTAATTGGAATATGTATCGAGGCTCATCCTTGAGAAAGAATCAAGGAGAAATCGTTTCAGAGGACACATCTGACTGGCACCATCACTCCTCTTCCAGGTATCTTGGTACATCCTGGTCCTTATGGAGCTGCCGTCATCTCATTAATCATACACACTGTTAAGTACTAAAGTAGATCAAGGCCTACACAATCATACATGATCATGTGGACCTTTAGACATGCATGCATCTGAAAACTGGAAGTTGGTCTCCTTCACACAGTAATTTTGCTCATCACATAATTGTGTGTGAAACTGAATAAGCAATACATACATTTTACCTCAAGGGAACAGTACATAGCATGGAAGTATGGATACATGCAGAATTCACAGGGTACTGCATTTTGCTTTTTTTGTCAGTGAACTGATGACAAATCCATGGCCGTTTCCAGTCAGTTTATTGTACCCTCCAATAATGAAACTAATGATCTTTCTTTCTTTCTTTCTTTCTGCACACACAGGCTGATACTCCTGCGGACACTGCCTGTATAGACAAGCAGTGGAGTTTAGTGTGTATGACCGTTTTTTATCCCGCCATTAAGACAGCCATTCTCCATCTTCAGGGAAGGTGCATGCTATGTGTAACGTGTCATCCATACCAACGTCCAAATTGGCCTTCTCTTCTTAAAGCTGGTGATGGGATTCTACGAGTGTGCAAGATGATGTGCTTGCGTTCACACACGGAACCTCAGTTTATAGTCTCATTCAAAGGACTGTGTGGGGAATGGAGTCAGAACCAATGTTAACTCCAGGGAAAAAATCCCCCTGTATCAAAATTCAAACCCACAACCCCAGGATCATGAGTCCAGCACTCTACCAACTGAGTTATTCCGGCCCCCAAACTAATGATCAAAGTGCTTGCAACAACACCAATAATTTGTACAAGCTTGTCACTGCCATACTCTACAGCATGTCAGTGGGGGGACAGACTACCTGGCTGAGTGAATCTTCTCTCCAAGTACACCGATGCCTGTTGGACATTAAAACATCAACCATCTCTGTAACCCACTAAACATCACAATGGATTGCAGGAAAGTGAGACATGCACTACACTATCTCCTTTCAAGTCACCTTCAGAGATGTTTTAAATCGACTCTCCTTACCATACAACCACGGCCCAAATTCAATCCCACGACCCTCGGATCACCGTTTCATACTACTCACCGACGTATTCTACTGTACCACAGTTATAATACAGTGATGGCTCTTTTCAGTCGTCTGCAAAGGTTTCCATTCATTGCAAATTCAGCCAGCATCATTTCACATATTCTCACACATTTCATTCTAAAATATCTGGTTCTCCCAAACCCACAGAAATCTGTTCTGACTGCTGAAACTCTTTGCTTTCTTCGTTTTCCTCCCTTCACAAGAAAAGCCATCATGGTTTTCAGTTAACAGACTATTTCAGAACCAAGCACTCGAAGTTTTAAGTATTTGGCAAACAGATGCCAAAAGATGCCAAGTGTTTCACAGTTTCAGGAGCTGCTTTAAGCGTTATAACAAAATCTGTTTAAAAACTGCAGTTTTCCAGGAACAGATGAAACCAATTGTAACCCATTCCTCAGCTTTTCAAGTAAAAAAACACAAAAAAAAAAAACAATAATGCATGACTGAACATATTTAGACAATTTTAAGTTGACCCATACAAGTCTCTTCATGTAGTATCTTGATAAAAAGACAAACATACATGAACAATCAAACAATGAGGACACCTCTATTATAACCGATGTGTACGATGACATTGTCCTGGATCTGCCTCCTCTGCCTCGTTGTTGTTCCCACCCAGTTCCATTGGGTGCACAACAGCTCTGTCCGAGCAACACAATTCAGAGCTGTCATCACCATTTTACCCAGGTCACCATTATCCATGTATACAGCGTCTTTTACTCAGCAAGTAGTTCTCTTCAGACAAGGCTGCTTCAATGGTTACTCTTTAGCATGGGAACTGGTTCCCACGGACAAAATGATGTCACTTCCTGTCTGCTGAACTGGAAAAAGGGAAGTAGGAATACCATCTACTTTAGATAATCACTAGATCAGATGTGCTTTCTTTCCACATACGAAACAAAAACTCATTATTAGTCAGGGGAAAGGAAGAAATGTCCAAAATCAAATGAAAGGGGAGAGACAGAACTGGGAAGCTGGCTTGAACTACAGCCTCATCAATTCAATCATTAGTTCTCAGTATAAAGAGAGAGGGGGGGGGGGAGGAGGTTGGTATGGAGATGGGGGGAAAGGTGGAGGTTGTAAAAATGTTTCAATTCTACGAATTCAACACCCCGTTTTCTCTGTACGTTTTTTTTTCTCGATGTGATCGTGTCTACAACTGCTCCTGAATGTGCCCTTATGCCAGTTTGGACGATATACTCTAACATTCGCATTTTTCCTACATCCCATTCATCTGTGGAACGTTTTTCCTTTCTTTCCTTTTTTTTTTTACAGGGGATTTGCTTGAATGAAAAAAAGAACATCTGGGTAAAAAAAAAAAAAATGGGATAGTTGGCGTCTACATGGCAAGCATGAGGATGCGTCTCGTTTCTGGACATTCATTAAACCCCAAAGCATTGGACAGAGGGAAATGGGAACGACCAACCGCTTTCCATTTTCAGTGCCCTATCCATGGGTGTACTAATGTACCAAGCGAACTTACTGATATTACACAAGAGCAGCACTTTCATAAAAAAAAAAAAGTGGATGAAAACATCAACATGGAATGACAATTTCTGAACTGACTGCAAGTCAGACAAATTACTGGAGTTGGCCAATGGTAAACTGAAGCTTATTCCTAACATTCTAAGCATAAATCGCCTTTGTCTGTTTTATGTGTCGTGTTGGTTTTTCTGGAATTTCTACACTGTCCAAACAATGTAGTAGAAACATTTCCATTGAGTTGATTCAAACAAGATCACAACTGAAAGCTAACATGCGATGCCGATGCGAATATTTCACCCTGTATAGATCTTTGTGCAGCTGGAGTGGAAATACCTGCATCTTTTTCTCCAGGATTAACCCCACTCTCTGCTCTCGGATGTGACAATGTTAAAGCTGTCAGCTGAAATTAGAATCTGCAGATTAAGGGGTCGCTAGACTTTGAACCGGAACTCTTTTCACCCCTTACTTTTTTGACTGAAGAATGAATGGGTCAAAAATAACAGGTATCTTCCACTACATGTAGTTACTGACACTCGAAGATCGTTTGAGGTTTTTCCCCTGCAACATTCTATTCGTCCTTTCCAAAAATTAACCCAAAGCCCACATTTTCAAACAAGATACGGAAATCCTATACAATGGAAAATGACTCAATAAGGATTGGCTTTTTTTGTATTTTAAACTTCTGGAGGTTGGAAGCTATGTAAAATCTCACTTCTATTGGCCTGTAAAAGCAGAGCTGGCCTGTCTCTCTAGCTGAAAACAAGAAAGGAGAAAATGCCATCAGTAAGTTTCCCTCTGATGGTGGTTTTTTACAGTGTGGAGAAGGCCCAAATGTATGGGTGCACAGATCTGCCCGCCCTTTTCTTTTCTGATGAGAACAAACAATGAGCAGCTCTGAAAGAGGAAAACACAGGAGTTACATCAACAAACTGAACACTGGCATGCCAAAGTCGAACATATTCTGTTTGCATGTCAAGCGAATCAAATTAATAAAAAGAATGAAGAAAATATATCGAGGCACATGTTTCACAGAGTACAGATTTCATTTAAAGATGTTTTTCTATCTGGATCAAGAATCTAGGATAAAAACATTTTTTATCACACACACTCATCCTCTCAAGCACAAACACCCTCGCACAAGCACACACAAGCACATGCGATTACACAGGCGCGTGCACATGCACACATATACAGTTTTAGATTTCACATCCTTTCCAACTCGCATATTTAACGGTAATAACCTAGGAGACACACAACAGAACCTTCACCCAAATTCCATAACAACACTACCAATCCACATGTGTCAAAATATTTATTCAGATACTTTACTTTCATCTTCGGAATCTTCTCTCTTGCGTGAAAAAAAAAAAATTATAGACATGAAACAACTGTAAAGAAATAAATACACTCAAGGCAATATCTTCCTGTACAAAAAAAAAATCTATTTACAGTCCTATACCATTTTTTTTGTTTGTTTTGTTTTAACCATTTACCACCACTACTTCTTACACTTTATTGTTTGAAGAAAAAAAAAAGAGGAAAAGTAGCTAAAAACACACACATGTAAAATTCAGGGGGAAAGGCATCATCAAAATTTGCATCATCATCATCAAGAGAAGAGCTGAGGAGGAAGAAAAACAGGGGTCTAAAAATGTGAGGAAAGTTCTTGCATCCTGCTCGCAGAGACAGCTTGACACGTCACATGCATGACTGGTGAGTTAACTATTGAAACGCAAGAAACACAACCCACAGATCATTATTACCACTGCTCCGCACACTCCCCGACCGTCAGCATGAAGGGGAGGCAAGCATTTACCGTATCACCTACCACATAATCCCTGACTGTCAGCACAGAGGGAAGGCGAGCAGTCCCATGCACCTATCACGCATTTCAAGTCCATTTGGGGAGAGCTCCACTCCATGCAACATGAGCCAGATGATGAAAACTGTCCATAAGCACCTAGCGATAATGGAACAAAACATGAAAAGCTTTCAATGAGAAAAACAAAAACATGGAAAAAAAAAAGCAAAAAAGCCTCATCCTGAAACATTTCTCATAATAAAGGTTGATGAATGCAGTGACCTCCAGTATACCGACCAATTCACATTGAAGTCGATGTGGACAGCATACTGCAATATACTGAACTTTCAGTAACTGGTGTGTAGCATACCACAGTATTCTTTGCATTTCATCACTGGTATCCTATACAGTACAGATCAATGAAGGGTCCACACGTCCAGGAAAGAATGACTGCCAGTCCACAGGCTGTGGAGTGATATGCTATGTGTCCAGACCCATCAGAACACAGGCCTGACCATTGACACAGCCATACTGGCCATCAGCACCTTCTGAAAAATCTGCACTGCTAAACATAAAGGCCGCTCCTCATCAATCTGTACTATTGTCAATTTCCAGGAGACGACAAGCAAGCCCAACAGGCTGACTTCACAATTGTGGTAGGACAACCATTGCAAACTCCAGGAGATGACTGCAGCGTGGAGATCTGTCGATGACAGAACCCTCAGCTAAATCAGGAGAGGCAGTTTCCTCATGTGACGACCCAAAGCTGGCATGAAGCCATCCAAATAGGAACTGTGACATGGTGGGAATGGGCTGATCTTTGTGGCTGATCTGCAGACACGGAACAATTTCAAGCATGAAGTTTTAACAACACGGCCTGTTCAACGGACTGATGGAATGGCTCCACTAGAGCTATGAGGTGATAGAACCGAGTGGAAAGATACAGTGTGCACAGGACCACACAGCTCTGCATCTGAAATGAAACAAAGTCACACCACTCACATACACAACACAAAATCACACCACACACAAAGACTCTTTTTGACACACCCTCACGAACACCATGGTCAAAATTCTCATGCTCATGCAAATAGTTCTGTTACACATCCACGTCCCCTACATCCCTCTGCACATCCACAGCCCCTCATCCTCTCTTCACGCACTCACAGCAAATTACAATATGCCTGCATATACTACACAACATACTGTTCTTCTTCAACTTCTCTGGACAGTGCCAAGTTCATGGGGCATGTATGAATGTTTCAAACCTCCAATTTCAAGCAGCATACATTCTAAACCCTTAACATACAATTATCCTCTTTTAGGTAGTACAGCCAAGACTGCACAACAATCACAGCCCTGACTAAAAAACCACACATCCTACTTTAGCCAGCAACAAAGAACAAAGCAAAACCAGTTTCTAAAACAATGCCATCTCTCTGAGTGTGTGCATTTTCTTTTCCAAGTCTTGTGTGTGCATGGTGCTTACAGATTTAGTTGTTTTTTTTTCCTTTCTTTCTGCATACACAGGCTGATACTCCTACGGACACTGCCTGTATAGACAGGCAGTGGAGTTTTGTGTGTATGACCATTTTTTATCCCGCCATTAAGGCAACCATACTCCATCTTCGAGGAAGGTGCATGCTATGTGTAACATGTTGTCCATACCAACAGCCAAACTGGATTTTACGTGTGTGCAAGATGTTGTGCGTGCGTTCACACACAGAACCTCGATTTATTGTCTCATTCGAAGGACTGTATGGGGAATGGAGTCAGAACCAATGTTATCTCCGAGGAAAAAAAAAAACCCTGTACCAAAATTCGAACACGTAACCCCAGGATCACGAGTCCGGCGCTCTACCAACTGAGCTATTCCGGCCCCCACAGATTTAATGAGCGCATGTGTTTTCAAGTCTCAAATGAGTATGGAACCTCATGACTGTGTGTGTGTGTGTGTGTGTGTATGCATGTGCACGTTGTAAGTGTGCGTGTACACTGGCCTTAAATGCATATTCACCAATGAACAGAAAGAAATGTTGAATTCTCCCGCCATCCCATGCACACTGTCCCAAGTGTCCTGTTCTGATTAGGGTAAGCTCCCAGCCTTGCAACACCCCCCTGCACAGAAGCTGGGTGAACACCGCTGACAGCAGCATCCAGACAGCCCTGTGACCAGCTACCCACGCTACATTTCCCTATCACACCACTTGTGCCGCCAAGCGGCTGCAGGGACACATGGGTCTGAACATCTCTTGGAACAAAACCCAAGTGGACAAGCTGTAAAAAAAAAAATCTAAAAAAAAAAAAAAAAAAAAAGCTAAGGACTGCCATCATAGAACAACCTAACAAACAAAAAACTAACCGTCTGGCACAAGAAAACCCCTATGGAAAACATATTGGCAGAGTTTATTTGGATGGCATCAGCATACGGGAAAATAGCAAAAAAAAAAAAAAAAAAAAAAAAAAAAAAAACTGCGGATGATGGTTGCTTTCACTCGGACCAAAATGTGATGCACACAACACAAGTCCAGTCAACGTGATCATGATGACGATGAAAGAAGCAGATGACGATGACCGGCAGTCAGGATGACAGTGGTGGTAACGGCGGTGGCACTGAAGATGGGATGGATGAGTTAGGCCAGGTAACTGTACGTGTCCTTCTGTCCGTCTACTCGCTCTAAATACTCTTTCTCTATGAGGATGTCAATGCATTTCTGGAAAGAAACAAAAACACCATCAGAAAGAAGGTCACAAACATAATGAATACTAAGAGAGAAACAGTGCCTTTCACACCAACAAAACTAAGGCTTAATACTCCAATCCAGTGCCTACAGTGCTGCCAACCTCTGCAGAAACCTGAGAGGAATATTTTTTTAAACTTGTAAGGAATTTCAAACTATTGAGAGGAATACATCGCTATCACACCCAAAACAAAACAATGATATTCCAGGCACTTCGTTTTCTTTCCTTTTTGTCAAGTGCTTTCATGGAATCACTGTCACATCCAATACAAAGTTTGTCTTTACATTTTGAAGCACACTGTCACTACGCTTCGTCTTATGGCTTGGCTTATTTTTGCACTTCAGAATCATCAGTGCTTCTGTGATTTCGACGCCAGGAGGGACGAAAATCTGTAAGGTTCTTCCTGACATGGCTGAACACTCTCACAGACCAAACCGCTGATTGAGATCAGCAGCACTCCCATCATGACAGCAGAAAGCAATCTGAATCCGCACTTCTGTTCCAATTTCTTTTTTCTTCTTTTCTGCTTCAGGGTCCAGCAGGTCATTTCAACATCACAGCGGTGGAAGAATCTGAACCAGCACAAATTTCTGGGCGCTTTGGCTATATGTACACCAGATGTGCAAACCCTGTGACTAAACAAACTTTTTTTCCCTCGAGCAGACTTCTTTTACATCAAGCAGAATGACATGCGTTTCAGCATGATTCCGTCAAAAGCAGGATGGTCGGCAGCTCTGTGCCTACCTTGAAACAACAAAACAAGGTTTTTTTGTTAAGCATTCCCAGTTTATTCCGCTTGTCTCGTATCCCTGCTCTACATTTCTGGTGTGCTCTAAAAGATCTGCACTTCTGCTTCAAGGGATGAAATTTCTTTCAATTAAGAAGGAAAACACCTTCATTGTTTGTGTCCTTTTCTCTTTTCTTTTCTTCTTCCCTAATAAATCTGGACAGAGCAATGGAGTTCAAGTATGGACTGACTGATGGCATATACTGGCTCAGTCTGAACTCACTGCAGCTGTTACATCAGACTTGACAACTGCACCAATCTGACCAGAAGCTGCCTAAAACTTTGACGGGCCAAACTAGAATTTGCGTTGGTTTGGGGGGTTTTTTTTCTCTGGATCAAGCTCTTAAGTCAAGAAAATTATTTTCTTTGAACATCATTTTTGTTTCATGACTCTCCCATGACTCTGGCACCATTGTTACATATTCTGTACCATCTGTTTTGAAAGTGCCCCCCTTCCCCCCTGATTTAATACCTTTTTTTTATATTTCTTTGATCTCATGCATGTTTACACAAAACACAAGCAATAACAAGAAACTCATCTGATACTCAACATTCTTTCCCAGGTTCCAAATAAGGATTACCTACCACTTACTTCTGAAGTGGGAGCATTTCCACTAATCATCAACAAACAGAATGGACTTTGACCACAGACATGCATAACTGCCTAAGAAGTTGATCTGGCAAAAAAACTGCTGTGATGCTTTTGTATATCAGACAGACAGAATAAACTCATTAACTGCCATGTTAACCACTGTACATACTAGCAACTGGGAGAAAAAATTGTATGAAAATAATTTAACATGAACTGAAATTCAAGTGAGTGTGTGAAATTAAACTAGATATGAGATAAGCTGAAAAAGTACAGCTTGACAAAAGATCAAATCAAAGTTTTAAACAAGATATTTATTGAGAATTAAAATAGCAAAGACAAAAAAAAAAAAAAAAAAGACGACCAGACAATTAGAGTGTATGCAGGTGTAATGGGAACCAAAAATGACAAATGTCCGTTGAAAAGGTATAGTCAAGTTGGGGAAGAAGACAGGGAGAGAGGGAAAAAGAGGGAGATGGGATATACACAGCACCTTGATGATGGGAACGCGGGGTTTGAAGCGTGATGACAACTGGTTGAGCACCTCTCCCAACAGCTGTTGATGTTTCAGTTGTTTACGCATCTTCATGATGCGCACGATGGCCGCCTGCACCCCATGACCACACACATCAGAGAATGAATGCACGCACATAAATGTGCGTGCGCACACACTCACCAATACTAAAAAACAGTAACATAACACACACAAAAATGCATACTCATCACATTCTATTTGTACACTTAATCTGTGTGTTCACAGATACCTTAACAATACACACATGCCAAGCATGGAAACTGTTCTTATCTAGCACAATTACTCCATCCTAATCCTCTCACTCTGTGAAAACCTAGGAAATGGTATTCTCCCTACCCCACCGACTCCTTTCATGCCCTCTCAATGACCATAGGTTTCTGAAGGAATATTACCTGACAATGTTAGCTGTACAGGCTGTTTTGGGTCTTTCTCTATGTGGTGTCTGTGTACATGGTTCTCCATATCTTTAGGAGTTTTCGAGTTCAAGTTGCATGGAAGAACAGTGCGCAATCCAAATAATGTAGTACCATATGGTATGTGTGTGTCATAATATGTTACTGCAATGTTTTTCTAGTCAGTGGTTGAGGGATTATACCTCTAGGGATCCTTTAATTTGTTCCCATCTTTAGCTGTGTGTGTTACCTGCATTTATCAGATAATATATAAACAGTTAAAAGTAACTGTTTACATTCTCACAGCTATTACCACCATCTTTAAGTACCTACAGACAATGCCTACATCTTAAGGGAGGTAACCTTACAAGCAAATAGTCACTGTGCACCTGTTCTGGCCCATTACCTGTATAAGTAGTTTGCGGTCCTCCTCTATGTGTTTGTGCGTGGACTCCTGCTCCTGTTTGACCTCAGTCTTCATTGGCACATTGATGTTGACACGCAGTTTCTTGCTAAAAAGGGCAAACATAATCACGGCACACATCACATAAAGTAGCAGATATTAAGTTCACTTGTGACTACTGAATGCTCTAACCTTCCTCATTCTGAGCACACGTCTTCTTTTGTAATCTCAAACTGCTTCTTTTCTTCCTCAGTAAGGGCACATGGAATGCTTTATAAAAAAAAAAAAAAAAAAAAAAATCCTGCGAAACTGGCTGCTATGCCCGAACACAAACAAGCAAATACCACACATCAACTAACAGCCTACCGTAAGCCTCAACTTTTGGGGCTCAATCGACAGCGACACATACGAAGCAATATCATTCACATCCACCCAACATCACAGCCATACCACAAGGGTAATTGCTAAGCCCTCCTAAAGAAAATGCCACCTCAGTATTTGAATGGGGACCCAAGATTTCTGTCGCTCCATCCAATGCAAGCAGAGGTTACCAACCAATCTGTACACTGCATGACCCTGTTCCTGTTTGAGGGTAAACATACCGTCAACACAAGTCACAGTATGAATCAGTGGAAACAGTGAATGAATGTTCTAATAACCTTAACTGTAGAAACTCCCTATTAATCATCTCCAATTTGTTCCTTTTTTTTTCAATCAGGTTTTGTCTTAGGATGAATCAGTGGAAACGCAAGATGCACTGATGCCTTCGCTACAGAAACTAGTAACCACCTTCAATTCTTTTTTTTGTTTGTTTTTTTGCTTTTATTTTATTTTTTTTGTTTTCGTTTGTTAAATCAGATGTTTGTATGGAAATATATATGGCACAGTGTAAACACCTTTTAAGAAACTATCATTTTTATGCCGACTACAATATGAAGAATATTCTTTCATGCATTTTGTATGTCTATTGTTTAGGTACATCTGAAGAACACAAATCTGAACAAATTTTACTTGCCTGTTCGACACTGCATATTGAAATCACCTGTGCCTTGTGTTTTTGACTGCATTTTGGATCCTGTTAGCACCTTCAGAATAAAAAATCCCTTCTTTCAAAGATTTTCTTCGTTTTTTTCTGGAACATCTTTCTCTTACCCTTTAAAAATATGCTTCAGGCATCAGTTGACCCTTAAAAAAATAGTCAACTGACCCTTTAAAACTGAAATGGGTGTGTGACAAGAGCAGATCAAAGTAAGCTGCAACAACCTGCACATCGTTTACAGGTTCTTCCCAGTCAGTGCAAAATTAGAGACATCATTCTTTCTTGACACACCCAAACACAGCCTCTACTGCTATGCATCTCACAGTTTTTAATCTTTGTATTTTTTCAGAGACATTAACGCAAATTAACATATATTTAATCATTTCCACAGACATGGCTGCTTTTTCTCATTCCCAACCTTTAAGGCTACAGTCACAATAAATTTGAAACGTTTTGATTGTAAATGCTCACTTTCCCTTTCTCTCTCTCTCTCTCACAACCACAGATCCATAAAAGCAGGCACAACCATTGCGTGCATGCACCACAAGCACACATTACATTTCACTTAAATCTGTGGATTCCTGGAAAACTGGGTGCTCTATTATTCACTGCTGCAAAGTTTTCAAAATGATGGTTTTCATCAAACACTGCTTTGTGCTGTCTGACCAAAGCTCTCCATCTTCAATTGACAGACATACTCTGCATGGATCACATTGCACAATCTATGAGATAGCGCAAGATTAGTCCTTTCAACAAAGCTTCTGTTTTTTTAGCTATATGTCAGCCAAGACGACCACACAAGACCCTTCTTGAGCTGTCACCATACAGGTACGTATTGTCACCAAAATAAGAAAAAAAAAAAACGTAACAACTTACATCTACACATTATTTTGCACACATCTGCAACATAATAGTAGCTCAAAACTTCTGACATTATTTAAAGTATATAAAACCAAGCCCTGCTCAAAGCATCAGCCATTCCACTTGAATTTTCATCCTCATATTACAAAAAAAAGCATATGAAAATAAAACATGCACACACACACATAAACTAACATCGAAGAGCAAGAAAATATATACAAGATCATACTGGCAAAATCACTGCAGAATGGACAATAAGTGTCATTTCTAAACAGTACATCTCACCAGACACCACATCACAACATAAACGCTTTCATGGTATGAAAATGGAAAAAAAATCGCATGTGAAGACTTTCAAGAACAATGTCAGATGGGGCGCAAAAACAGTAGACAACAGAACGAAATGTTTAAAAGACAGAATCAAGAAAGTCACAGAATGGTATATTAACACAGAATTTCCACAAGAGGAGAATACAATTATCAATCAAGAACTCTCTGGTATCCATACTGGGACAGCTGGTGGTCATAATAACCAGTTTTCAGACACGAAAAAAGAGTTCAAGATTTTTTTAAACTCTGGGTAACTTTTACCGCCAGCGATTTCATGCAGAATGGGAAAGGAATGATCAACAGGTGTTGTTTTTTCTTTTTTTCACCTCAATCAGTTTCAGTACCAAAACCACAGCAGTTACTTCAGCAGTACGATGGAGTTATCAGAAGGAATGTGTTTTAGAACAATCAGAAGGAGCAAAGTACAAGGCAAAATATAGCACCCTTGGCATACTCTGACCCATCCGTAAATACTGAATGAAATGACAGAAATTTCTGACAAGAGTTCTGCACAAATGGTCATGTCTTTTAGAAAGAAGCATGTTTGGAAGTTCCATAGCAGGTGTATCTGGAATTTTTCTGTCAATAGGCAGATACAGAGCAGCTTTATCATTTGATTAGAATAGGCAGACTTGAGCTTATCATTCTCATTCTTGCTTTTACTAAGGCATTCACTGAGCTCCCTTCCGTTGTTACTCCTGTAAATAATGACATTTTCTTTTTAATTAACTTTATCATGCATTTCACACTGCAACATTCTGCTTCCGTTCAAAACGCACATCACACATCATCAACTTCAATTTTGGTCAAATCCCCATTATCAGTTCCTTTTAACTATTCTATATCTTTTCATTTATTTCCCTTTTCAACAATTGTCCTTCAGCCATTTCTCTCATCTCCAAAAAAGGGGGAGAGTAATAAACACACAGCCCATTATCACACACACACACACACACACACACACTCCAAACTGGGTTCACATGACTCACTTTTTGTATCCAAAGAAAAGAGACATCTTGGACTGGGGTTTCAGGTCGTTTTCATCGTCAGGGCAGACCAGGAGTTTGGACTTGAGGAGAATCTGTAGAACTTGGGTCAGCATGTCCTGTGATAAAAATATCAATATACATATATATATATATATATATACACACAACACAATCTACCACCACTACACATCCTATGCTGGCTGTTTTTCACAATACATCCAACTCTGGCTGTACATCACATCTTGGTGAGTGTCTGGAATATACAACAACATGACCAGGCTACAAAACACTTCACATAATCTGTTTCCAATTCCTTGTTATGACGCGTCATTGACAAGGCTGGACACTCTCTGTTAATTCCAACCTTCAACTCTCATCCATCCAACCTTTGGCCTGCCTGGCCAGCTCTGTCACAGACTGTCAAGACACTGGCAGGGCATGCCACTGAGCAATGAACACAGGAAGAGAGTGACGAAGAGACAACCCATAAAATCAAGCTGAAGTTTTGAGTTTACAGCATTGAAGATTCCCACAGTACTGACAGAGAGCAGATTAAGTTCAGCCACTTAACAGAAAAAAAAAAAAAAATGACCAACTGGGAGTTGCAAGTGCTGAAACAGACAAGGAATAAAGCAAAAACTTTTTCAGAGTTTAGCTGCAGAATAAAATTGACATGGATGTGACTCTATGCCACAGACCAGCCTGCAGATGTCTTAGCACTACTTTCGTCACGCAAACATGGCAGACATGCAGAAGCTTGCCAGAATTCGACATGTACAGCATTTTATGCCAAAATTTGCTATTAGATGTGTTTCTCATCAAAGACTGGTACATTTTCTATAAAACTGCAGCTTCTGGGAAATCAAGGCTTCTCATCACAAAAAGAAAAAAAAAATGCTTTTGCAAGGCAATTCAAAATTTTCTGTGACAAAAATTACTCAAGTGCTAGACAAATCCAATTTTTCAGTGGCAAATTTTTTGATGATCTCACCCTGTAATGTTAACAGGAGACAAGTCCCTCATACCCCTTCCCTTGCTGCTCACTCCCCACATCTGAGCAGACAAGACAGACACAGCTGGGTAAAATGAGGGAACTAACACTTCAAAACAGCTTGGCAGGCTTCTGTATTTTTTGCCTTTATTTTGGTTGAAATACAGTCTTCAGGGACTAAGAAGATGCAGACAAATGGCACCCAAGACATAATCACATAATTAAAATCACAAGAACAAAAACTCATTTTAAACTTTGCTCAAAACTGCTGTTCTGTACGAAAGAAAATGTGTGCACTACACAGATGAAAAAGTTTCAGGACTCCCTTGGTTCAAACCTCGAGTCTAGTCAAAAAGTCTGAAATGAGACCACCCCAGGGGGAGATGATTGCTTCTGACTATTCAAACAACTGCCTGTATTCATGCTTAGGTTTAGCTGCTACTACAGCTTCTTTTACGTTTCTTCTTTTTTACATTTTTTTTTTCTCGACTTTAAAACCTTCACTAGAAGATGCATGTGACAATGAATTATTGTGTTATAGCTGTCATATCATGAACTGAGTGGAAGTTTGGTAGTGCTCCTATCATGGTATCCTTACGCACAATTGCCCCTTCAAGCTTAATTTCAGATGTTTAAACAGTACAGGCACAATGCCTGAAGCACTTGGCACCGACAAACATTTTGAGCTCTAAAATCACTGTTTACAGCACAAAGAAGTGGTGAAAGGCATAGATCCTCAGCAAGAAAAGTCATGTTGTTTGTAGCCAAGACTTCACAAGGGCCGTATCAGGCAGGACAAATGAAAAAAGATACCACAAGAGCTGGAATACCAGGGTACCTGTTATCATTATTTCCTTTTAAAAACCTTGAACTCAAGTCTTATTTCCTGAGAGCTCATGGCTGCATATCCATCACAAAGAATTCACTCTAACTGTGCAAAAGACAAATACACTGTTATCTAAGGCATCTAGTGCCACTCTCAAATAACAGGACTGAAGCATCAATGGATTTACTGGATAAGAAAAGGAAGAGCGAAAGCAAGCAGAGCAGCGCCAGACTGCCACAAGGGAAGGAAACACTGAACAAATGTAAGGCTAAACAGTGACAAGCAGACAGGTGGTGGAGGACATCAAGATGGAGTAAGGAATGACAGTTACGGAGAGGGACAGAGAGACAGCACTGACCACTTTGAGCTGGGTGCCGTCGAGGAGTTGCTGCACAGTCAGTGTGTCGCAGTTGTTGAACATAAGCAGCACTGCCATCTGGAAGGTGGAGGCCTGCACACACATCACCATCATCTCCACTGCTGGTACCATCACATGGGTGAGTGACCAGTTAGCTAGGGCATATAATTACACTCACGGTGGGAGATCCAGGTACAAGTCCATGTGGAACACAATGATTTGTTTACCGATCATTTTGGCACCTCTTTAAAAACAATTTAAAAATCAGAACGGTTTCATCCACAACATAAAAATGAACACTGGCAAAACAGCAGTGCAGCTGGAATGCTGGCCTGTATTTCTAGTTGTGCCACCGACATCAACTAACTTCAAGAAAAAAGGTTATTTTTTTGTTTTGTTTTGTTTTGTTTAGTAGTTTACTGCAATGTATTCATTATCTATATTAAATACATATCATCCATGCCATCATCCTCGTCCTCACCATTCCTGGATCCTCTACTCATACACATATTGATCATTCTCTCACACATACACACACTAAAGCATATTCTCTCACACTCGTCCATCCTGTATTTTTCTGTGTTAATGGTCACAACTACACACACACCTCCATCATTCACCACACACACACACACACACACACACACACACACACACTGATAACCACTTTACACCCTTCTCACCACTTTTTAAGCTCAATCTCTGCATCTAATTCAGCACAGCATGTAAGACTTTTTCATCCATTAATCTCAGCATAACAGAAAAGCATCAGCTGAGCTTTTTTTTCATTTGTATGTCCAACCAACAAAGCGGTCAACATGACTGAACACTCACAACCACATGCTCTAGCCTTTACAGCAAAACTCTTCATAAAAACACCACCGCTCTTCGTATAAAAACAATAAAATGTAAATATGTTACTGTTACACATTCTCAAAATTATCTTTCTTTCTTCTTCCCCTATGATGTTGGAAATCGTAAACAAGATGTAAAACATCTAGCATGGCATGCACACACTTCTGAGTGCAAACCACTTCTGATCACACATAAACAGTACATGAGCTCGCAATAAAATCTCTACCACTGACCAGAACACAAGACAGATAACTGAAATGGGCCAACCTGTAGCGTGTATCTGTTCTTGAAGCAGTTTGTGACAATCTCTCCCTTGGACATATGATACAACCAGTTCAGTTTGCGACCGCTGTGTCGACCACTGTAGAATGTTGTGAACCTTTGGAAACTTCGCTCAAGCTGAAAACAAACATACAGCAAAGATTATCTCCTTCAGTGGCATAAATCTTTCACCAACAGCAATGCACACTTCCTTGCGGCTGTAGCCTATTCATTCTTTTCCGCTGCTGCGCGCTTGGCATGCATTATCTACCACACCAGTTCCAACCAGCCCGCGCTTTCAGCAAAATTGCCATGCACTGGGAGATGATGTTTATTACTGGCATACAGGCATGCTCTCTTATGTTCTCTTTCAGTCTCTTTCAGTTTCATAGTGACCTGGGAATGGTGTGGACAGACATACTGACCTGATTCTCATTGAACGCGCATACAGCAGATGAAACTTTGGTATATATTCACTCATAAAATGAGGCGAGAGCACATTACTCTGTTTCATTACATAAAGCGTCTTTTCTTTTAAAATATCCTTTCTAGCAGATAAAATTCCACACCCAGTGCTCTGTTACAATACACATATTTGCAATCAATCAACAAAAGTGCCAGAGAAGAAACACAAGCTGCTCCATTTCAGACTGCTGTCAAACACAGTGCAGCTGTTACTAAAGGGGGCCCACAACATCAATATTACCAAACACAGCCTACATGCAACATCACATATAAAAAGTAACATCTAAAACAGGTTATTTCTGGATAACAAAATGTCCTCACAATAATTCTTGCCTCAATAACATTAAACTGAAAACCAGCTTTCAAAACATGCAACACATTTTGCTTTACGCGCACACAATCAATCTTTTGTCTAATTAAATCCATTCGCCAGAAACAAGAGTGATGCTGTCTCAGCGTGTGACGACGGCATCATGACAAAGCTGGAGTTTTGCTGCAGACTTTATTTTTGGCTAACCTAGCTCTAGGCAAGATGAGCCAACCTGTAAGTGGCCAGTCATTAGGTTACAGCATTATGACTGTGTCGTTTCCAGTGTAAATTCAAATAATTACAGGTAGTTATTTCCCTAATGTGTCTTACTGTAGCAGATTTAAAACTGCAGCAGTCATTTTAAGTTTTCCCATAACAACCTAGACGACTGCAGCAGCTATGTCAAACCATAAAGCCACCTTTGCTACATTACTTGAAATGAACCTAAATACAAAAAGATTACAATCTAACTCCTAACACATATACTTTAGCAGTGGTGAAGATATCAGTCATTCCAAAAAGTTTTGTTGCTTAGACGTTGGAAAAATCAAAATCAAAATACACGTAGAACACCATAGATCACTGTTCTTTTTTCAGTACCCCACGGACTCACAGTATAGCAAAGCAGGCAGCCAACCAGTGTCCATTTTTTTTTTCAAGTTTGCAAAAAGAACAGCGAATCCTATTTAACATACACATATTACAAAATAAGCACAACATTGTGTCTACACTGTCGGTGTCACACATTAACCTTACTATTTTGGAGCGTTGTCCTTTTTTTTCAAAATCAATAGAAACAGACAGACAGACAGACAGACAGAGAGACAGACAGACTGACAGAGAAAAAAAAAAAAAAACCCTAGATTCCTAAAGTTTTCTATACAGAAGCATAGGAATAGACATCAACAGTACAAATAAATTACTTATCCAGAAACGACGGTTGACTTTTAGCTGCCACGCTAGGCTTGGCTCAGGACTACACATATACACGTACGCATGCGAGTGTGTGCACACAAATCTTAGTTTTCAATAAAAAAAATTCATGTTGTCACCATTTGTTTACAAAATCAACATAGTTCATATTCATTTTAGCAATGCATTTTTCTACTTGGTATTTGCTTTTCAAATATTTCCTGAAGACAAGAAACAGAGGAAACACCTTTTCAACTCTGGATTTATATATAAAGAACTTTGCAGAGATAATAATGTAATCGAGTATGATGTTAGTTTTTATCCGAGAGTCAGTGCCAAACAGAACAAGTTCCTTTGGTAATACAATTTCAGGTACACTAGAGCAATTGTCTTTTACGAAATTTTAAAGGTCAGTCCAAAAATGTGTTGTCATGTCGCATGTGAAAAATAGATCATCTCTAGTTTCCCTTTTCAGACTTACGAAAAGTACCATGTTATTTTCAACGATGTTCATTTTCTCAAGAACAATATTTGTAGCCAGTATCCTGTTAATTAATCTCATCTGAAACCATTCAGTTCAATTTCTGTTATTTTGTATGTGCGAAGAAAATATATTTTTCCGTTTAATTCTTTATCTGTTTCATTGTTCCATTTCTCACAGCACCTTGGCTGTGAGTTATCTGCATTTCAGATATCATAATAAAGTCAAGCTCTTTTCTTTGCACTCCAAATGATACTGGGAGCTTTTTCAGTGCTCGTAGGCGTATTGCTAGTAAATTTGATATCATTCGAATATATTTTTTCTGACAGACTGCACACAACCTAGGTATAGCATAAAGTTTGTTTGAACGGTTTGCTTTTGCTTGAATTCTTCATATGTCATGAACGACCCTGCCTGGGTTATCAATCTGCAATACGATATACACCTTTTGTCTATCCAATCCTTCAAACATGTACTTTTCCCGTCTATTTTAATGTTTTTAGTGTAAAAAATTATTTCAGCCAAAAGATCACTAGGACCCTCTATACTTACCTTGTCACCAAAGATCTTATATGCTTGGAAAGTATCATTCCAAAAGGCATTAGTCTCTTTTCGGCTAACTGGTAAAGCATAGCCATATTTCTCAAGATCTTTTACAAAAGGATACGTTGTTTCTATCACAGATTTCCATTAGTGATTACTAAATTGAAGTTTTCTGATCCATGTAAGTTTCAACGCCATTATCATGTGTTAAAGTGAAGGTATATACCTAATCCTCCATTTCTAACATTTTTTACTGTTGTTTTTCAGGCTATTCTATCTTGTTTGTTATTCCATATGAATTGGAAGCACTGCTTTTGAAGCTTATCCATACAACTGTTTGGTGGATTAGGTAGGAAGATCCAAAAACATATCCATTTTGAGAGAATCAGTGACTTTAAAACGGCTACTCTGCCAACAGGCATAATAACTCTCTTATTCCAGGCATTGAATAACGATTTCATTTCAAGAAATTTGTCTTTGAAATTCAGTTCTATGCTGTGTGATAGTCCTGGGGTGAACCATATTCCAAGGATCTTAAACTGTTTCAGATTCCAATCTATTTTAAGGTGGCGCATATATCTAGTCTTTGATAACACTTTGCTTCCTTGCCAAACTGCCTTCGTTTTTTTCAATATTCACATACAACCCAGACACTTTTGTGAATTTGTTTAAGGTCTCTATTGAACGTTCAAATGATATTCTGTCCCATTCGTTGATAAACTGTGTTTCGTCTGCAAACTGAGAGAGCTTGTGTTCAGTTTGGTTAATGTGCATTTCCTATATTGTTTTTTTTCCTTGATGGCTAATATTTCTGCAGACAATATAAATAAATAGGGAGATATGGGTTCACCTTGTCGACAACCTCTTTGTATTTCAAACCATGTTGAGCTCTGTTTACTATTACAGATGACATATAACTTTACCAAATACAAATGATTTTAATACCTTCAACATAAATTGCCAGTTCAAGGAATCAAACGCCTTTTCAAAATCTATGGAGATAAGTATGCCTGGGAGTTTTTCTGTTTTTAAGCAATGGATTAGATCATAGATTAATCTAATGTTGTCCCCTTTTTATCTATTTGCCATGAACCCTGTTTGATCTTCATTGATTGATTTGGGAAGAACGGATTTAACACAATTTGCTATGCAAGACAACCCTATCTTATAGACAACACTGAGCAGAAGTATTGGTCTCCAGTTTTTAATGAATTCTTTAGGTTTGTCTCCTTTTGGGATACATGTAATTATTCCTTTTTTTTTTTGCATATTGCATAATCCCTCTTTTTGAAATGACTGGTTAAAAGCTCTGACTAAAAAAAAAAAACAGCTATTTCCAGAAAACTTTTTTAAAAATCCAACGTGAATTTGTCAGAACTATGACTCTTCCCGTTCTGCATGTTTTTAAGAGCACATCCTGCTTCCTCAAGTGTTATTTCTCCCTCTAGCGATTCTTGTTCTTCCTGTTAATTTTTGCAATTCCTGTATCAAGTCCGTAATCTCACATTCTTCAGTCCGTAATCCACATTCCTCCACTTTTCTCTCTGTGTACAGGTTTTCATAAAAAGCTTTCACTTCCATCAGGATTTCATTGCATTTTTGTACTATCCTCATCATCTGTTACTAATTTAGACATATATTTACTAACGAAGTGTCTCTTTTCTAGATAACAAAAGTATATAGTTACCTTTTCATCCTCAGCCACCCATCTTGCCTTTGATCTTATTAAAATTCCTTGCATTTTTTCATCTTTTAATGGCTACTTCTCTGCCAAAGCAATCCAACTTCAGCATGTTGTCCTCAGTTTTTACTTTCTTGGTCTTCTATTTCTGCTAACTGATGTTCTAAACTGCACCTCCTCTTCTCTCTGTTTCTTTTTCATTGTTGCATATGCAATCGTTTTTGCTCTGACTTTCATTAACAAAAAATCCAAGAATACGTTGACAGGCACCGTTAGTTGTACATCAGCTTTAGACAGATCCTTTAGTTGCGCTTTGTCATAATGAGGTGCAGCATATTCTTCTGTAACGTTACCAATTATATTATTAATTTCTTCTAAAAACTTGCAATCTCGGAGTAGAGAATTGTTAAATTTCCAATATGTTTTATGGATGGTTTGTTTACCAAATTCTAACTTTAAACCAACCATGGAGTGATCCGATCAATATCCACAGTGTATGTCAGGATTTTCTACATAAAAAATCAGGTATTCAGAAATTAACAAAAAGTCTAATCTACTTTGTTTAAGAGGGCTTATCTTTCGCCATGTGTATCTCCTGCTATCAGGGTTACATTCTCTTCATAGATCTGATAAATGCAGTTCGTCGATCATGTTCAAAACTGTATCCTGAACTTTTGGGTTGCTATTATGTTTACAGTTATCACGATCAATAGAAGGGTCTAATACAAGGTTCCAGTCTCCAACCGCTATGATATTATGGGTTTTAAAACTTTTCTATAGTACTTTTTAGGTTTACATAAAAATCTGGGTTGTCTCTATTAGGTCCGTATAAATCAACAGAAGCGGATCAAGCTCTGTATATTTAAACAGGATAATTATGAAGTTAACATCTTGGTCCCTGTGTATCTTTTTTATCTTAAATTCAAACGCGTTACTGAACATGACAGATACACCTCTAGAATTTGAAGTATTAGAAGAGGAAAAAACATTTATAGCCCCATTCCGATGCAACATTCTGTTCTGATTCTTCTTCTTCTTCTGCGTATGCAGGCTGACGCTCCTGCGGACACTCCCTGTATAGATAGGCAAGTATTAATCCCATCTGCCCAGTGAAGCAAGTGGAGTCTTGTGTGTTTTCTTATCAAAGTGTGTGTCTTGTAGACAATAAGCTGAGAGTGATTTTTGTTTCAGATACTGAAACTTTTCAGATTATTACCTAACCCTGGGCAGTTTAGTGATACAATAGAAATGCTATTCATGACTAGGATTTACGTTTGACAATAACTGACAAATATTATTTACAGACAGCAGTGGCTTGGTGGACATACCTGTTACCTTTGCGAAGAGGTACATCATTTCTTGAGAGATGTCAACATTGCTAATGTATGTACTGACACGGGATGTATACATATAACATGAGAAACAAAACATGGAAAAAGTCACAAATAAAGCAATGATGGAGATAACAATAATAATAACAATGTTAAAAGTGTGCTCAGCACCTGAACTCTTCACTTGTACCCCATTCGTTGCCATGAGTTTCCAAGTCTTCATAATTCACATTGAAATACATGCAATTTTCTATGTTATGTGCCAAAGAACAAAAACAAAACAAAAGACACACACACACACACACACAAGGCCACAAACTACATACAAAAGAAACACATCATATAAAACTAATATACCATACTGGAAGCCCTTCCCCTTTCTCTGAACCATGTTGCCCCCCCCCCCCCCCCCCCCCCCCCCCCCCCCCCCCCCCCCCCCCCCCCCCCCCATCTGCAATAATTTCCTCGTCCCCAACCCACCACTCTCCCGCTCACCAACCCCACCTCTCCTCCACTCAAAAACATCCCAAACCGGCGCCCCAAACCCCCCAGGCAAAAATTAGACCTGCTTGAAAACTGCCTGCAACAAGAGTATATCACTCCAGTTAAAAGAGTCTGCATAGACAGAGCAAACCACTGCAGAAAATAATAATGACAGAAGTCGTAGTAGTAGTAGTAGTAGCAGCAGCAGTGGCAACTGCAGCAGCAGTAGTAGTATAAGTAGCAGTAGTGGTACCAGCAGCAGTAGCAGTAGAAGTTGTTGCAACGGTAGTGGTGGTGGTAGTGGGTAGTATTATTGCTAATAATTACAATGATAATAATGATGGTGATAAACAAATCCATTAAAAGGACAGAAACAGAGGGACGAGCAGAGGAGAGGGTGTGTGTGTGTGTGTGTGTGTGTGTGTGTGTGTGTGTGTGTGTGTGAGAGAGAGAGAGAGAGAGAGAGAGAGAGAGAGAGAGAGAGAGTGTGTGTGTGTGTGTGTGTGTGTGAGAGAGAGAGAGAGAGAGAGAGAGAGAGAGAGAGAGAGAGAGAGAGAGTGTGTGTGTGTGTGTGTGTGTGTGTGTGTGTGTGTGTGTGTGTGTGTGTGTGAGAGAGAGAGAGAGAGAGAGAGAGGGGGAACCAGGTAGCAGAGGCGATAGTGAATGGTTCAGCGAGGAGAAAGTCAGATAACAGAAATCTCCCAGATAACAATAACTTGGGCCCACCACCCCACCTTTCTCATGGGGGGAGAGGGGGGAGGGGGACCAAGGGTGGTTAATCTTCTTTACTATCCCAGCACCAAATTTATGGTATCAGAGCATTCGCAATGTGACAACTCCATAAAATACAGAATTCCCGTTTCGCACTGGTCAACATAGCTTATTCATGGGCTTTGACACTTCCCTTCAAAGGAGAAAAAAAAAAGAGAGTAAGACAGAGAGAGAGAGAGATACAACACACAGACAGATGGAGAGTGAGAGATGAACACACAAACACAAAAGGGCGGCAGGAAGGAAGAAAGGAAGAAAGAAAGAAGGAAAGAAAAAAAAAGACATTGCACAGTTTTCGACTCAAGATGGTTGTAACGTCTGCTAAACGTTTTCTCTTGAGGTAGAAACCGAAAAGAAATAGTTACCTTTCCAAATCTTTAATTTCGCGGGGGCAGGAGGGATGGATCTATCTAAAAGTGTACAACTGCGTCAAATATCCAGCATAGACAATGTAGGTTTCAAGAATTCAGAGTGTGAAACAAAAATCCTGCCTCAGGTCTTAGAGGGCCATGTGTCTATCAAAATGAGGAAAGCGTGACCAACAGGGCCAAGAGGAGCAGAAAAGACATATATATATACATATCACCAACAGATGAACATTGACAATTATAGGGCTGTTGTGTTGTCGAACGATAAATCAGCCGTTCTCTTATCTCTCTCCAGACTGAAAAGCCACACCAGCAAAACCAAGCAAACAAAAATGAGGCAAAAAATCCCATCGTCATCGTGCAAAAACCCATGTCTCAAGTTCTCAGGTCCACACCCTCCTCACACACACACACACACACACACACACACAAACCAAATGCACATTTGTCACAACAAGCCAAAAACGACAGAAAATGAAATCCTCATTCGCGCCATTCCATGCTCAAGGACAAAAGACTGAAGCGTTTACATCGCATAAAGTTTTAGGTGTTATCATTGACAACAATTTATCTTGGTCTTATCACATTGCGGATCTTGGAAAACGTATTTCTAAGAGAATATATCAACTTTAAAAGATTAAAAAATGTCTAAATCTTTATTCCAGAAAGATATTCTTTCATGCGCACATTCTTTCTCTTATCAATTATGCATCCACTTTATGGGATAATGCCAGTGGAACTAATCTGAAACTAGTAAGTCGTCTGCATAAAAGGTAATTGAAATAATTCAGCTGAAATCCAATACCTTGACAAAGATTGATTACAAAACTTTAAATATTCTTCCATTTAAAGACAGACTCTACTTCTTGTTTGTGCATGTACAATGTAATGAATGGATCAGCCCCGAAGATAATCTTTGGAAGCTTTGTCATCAATAGTTACAGACATACACATAAACCGTCTCTTCCCAGACTCGAAGTAATCTTTATAAATCAAATTTTCTGTATTCTGGAGGGACCGCATAGAATAATTTGCCTTCCTCCACAAAATCATGTCCCTCAAAACATACATTTAAAAAAGCACTAAAATGCATCTGATAGAAACTCTGCGCATCAACTGAAGTCATTTTCATCAATACGATCCCCTTATCCCCATCTCTCTCTGTGCTTGAACTTAAAGTTCCAACAATAGTTTCATTATTGTTTCATATTTCATATGAGAGTTATGTATTTGCATGATAGAAATTGTGTGCTTTTAAAAATGATTTTTTGAGCTTTTGTGGCAGTTTCTTTCTTGTTCATGAGGGCAGGATGTAAAAGCTGGAAAGCTTATTCTTTAACCCTCAATAAGGATAATTTTGACTTGACTTCGCACGCAGACACGCACACACACATACACACACGCACGTTCACAAATATACACACCCATATGCGCGCGCACGCGCCCCCCCCTCCCTACCCCCCCTCCCCCACATACCAACAAACCATGCACTAACGCATCCAAGAACATATAAGCAAACATCCCAACACGTGCGCGCACGCGCGCGCACACACACACACACCTTACAATACATGTTTGTTCATGGATCAAAGTCAAAGTCTGACAAGACGTCCGACAAGCAGTTTTTAGACTTTTGTTGCAATACTTGCACATACATATATACATACATCGAACCACATGTATACATATAGACCTAAATGTACACACATATAAACACACATGGGCATATGTGTGTGTACACATCACATTTTTTTACTGGGGAAGAAATAGTGGATCACAAGCATGCTTATCAGCATCAGAAATATTTTCAACGGCGCATGGAGCAGACTATCATCTTATGACCTACACTACATGGCTCATCGTTATAAAACCAAAATACCAACTTTACTTTCTCACCAATTTTCACAGTTACACGCACGCACGCGCATACGCACACATACACGCACACACGTTCACGAATATACACACACACACATATGCGCACGCACGCGCCCCCTCTCTCCCCCCCCCCCCCCACACATACCAACAACCATGCACTAACACATCCAAGAACACATAAGCAAACATCCCAACATGTGCGCTCTCACACACACACACACACACACACACACACACACACACACACACACACACACACCTTACAATACATGTTTGTTCATGGATCAAAGTCTTAAAGTCTGACAAGATATCCAACAAGCAGTTGTTTTAGACTTTTGTTGCAATACTTGCACATACATACTGTATACAAACATCCAACCACATGTATACATATAGACCTAAATATACACGCATGTGCATACACGTGTGTACACATCACTTTTTTTTTTTTTTACTGAGGAAGAAATAGTGGATCACAAGTGTGCTTATCAGCATCAGAAATATTTTCAACACACACCACACCCACTCACTCCCACATGCGCATGCACACCCACACACCCACACACACAATCACTCACCCACATGCGTGCGTGCACACCCACAGGTACTTAATTCCCCTCTGCCCATATATACACACACTTACATACATACATTATAAAATTCCCATACATATACTTCCTTCCATATCTTCTCGTTCACTTTCATCCCCTTCCCCATCCCCCTCATCCCCCCACACTCCCTCTCCTCCACACCCCCACCCTCACCCCACACACAACAAGCATGGAGCAGACTATTATCTTATGACCTACACTATATGGCTCATCGTTATGAAATCAAAATGCTAACATTTACTTTCTCACCAATTTTCACAGTTACACACAAACACACACACACACACATGCACACACGCACGCACACATATACTTACTTCCCTTCTGCCCATATACACACGCACTTACATACATTATTAAATTCCCATACAAATATTTCCTTCCATACCCTCTCATCACTCTCATCCCTCTCTCCCCTCTCTCCCTCCCCCCCTACTCCTACCCCCCTCCCCCCCCCCCCCCCCCCCCCCCCCCCCCACACACACACAAACACACACACATGCACATACTTTGAAATTACTGCATCGGCTACTTGGAAGATGTCCTTTAGATGTGTTTTTTTCGTTTCATTAATTCTCTTGAGCAGTCATCTTACTGCCACTGTTGGGACGGAGGTGGGGGGGAAGGACGGGAGTTGAATCTCTTCCACACCGTCACTCACAATGTCACTGATGGGTTCATCACCCGTCTCCAAAGCTGCTCCTCCTGACAAAGCATCGGAGAAAGTCACTGGCACCGAGTCCAAAGTTTGATGGGTTTCCTGAACACACGATCAGGCGACGCTGTGTCCCCGTGGTCAATTTATCGTCACCTCTGGGCTGTTCTGGCACACTGTCTAGAGCACGGCCTGGAGGGGATGACGCCTCTCCCGATCCATCAGATGACCTGCCCCTGTGGCGTTGGTCACCGTCTGCTGTAGCCACCGTTGGGGGCTGTGGACCTGGAGCCTGGACTGGACTGATCTGTAGCTGCTCGTTCTGCTGGCCCTGTCCGCCCGGTTGTCCTCCCATTGTCCGCGGTGTTCAATCGACCCCTCACTGGTTAAATCGTGGGAAGAAACTTGGCTCCGGTCAGCTGATCTACTGGATTCAAGGAGTGTCCCATCAATTTTGACCGTGTCCCCATTTTCAATCCGAGTAATCTTGAGGTCTAATAATTTGCAGTAAAGTTTTCCTTGGTAGGACCAAGCCGAGATGACGGCTGGATGACGTTTTATACCATAAAGTCTCTGTGTGTTTAGTTTGGTTAAGTCTTCAGTCATGTAGATGTTTGATTTATTTTGTTTGAGTAGACACCTCCTTTTGAAAATGTCCGATTCTATTTTTCTATTTACAAGGCACGCAATGACCAGTCTGTTTTTGCCAGCGGTGTACTTTCCCACTTGATGGGCAACACTGATACAGCTGTGTTGAAAAGATGTCGGTTCCAGTTTTCTCTTAAAAAAAAGTTCTACAACTTTCTCTTCTGTCTCTTCGGCTGTCTCTCATCCCGAGTCTTCAGGCAGATCAATAATTTTTATATTTTCCTTTCAACTATACTGTTCAAAGGAGTTGCGCAATTCTTTTTCCTGCTTCAGTTTTTTTTTCAGCTGGCTAACATCATCATGCAGATCTGTGCAGCTTTTTTGAAGTGAATCTATTTTCCTCTTCAAGAGATCATTTTTTTTTTTTTTTTTTTTTTTGCATCAAATAATTCAGATAGAATTTTTTCCGAGTTGAAGGCTTAGTTGATCATTTTGTTCTTGCTGTCATCCATCCCCATTTCCATTCTGGTCAGAACAGTTGAGAGTGCTATAGTCATGTCACTGTTCTCCACTATTCATGCTAAAGTTAAATCACAGTGTTTAACTGACAGAATGGCTCAATCAATCTAGAACTAATCTCAAGAATTACAAGACTGAAAAAAAAGAGTATAGGTGATCTGGAAGGTAACAAGAGGTCAGAAAGCAATGAGGAAAACAACAGAGCAACAGAGCATTGGGAATTTCTTCTCAAGGCAGGCAGGCACTCACCTCCACAGGCAATGTGAAGGTACAGGACTGCTGGAATGGCCCACGACCCTGAACTGAGCACCTGGATACTGAAGTCAACTGCAACACACCACATCCCAGTCAATGTACAGAGCCCCAACACAATGTGCTCAGTGATTTCAAACCAACACTGATGACAGGCAATTCATCAGTGATGGTCTCCCTCATGATTAGCAATGGTCCTGGGTAGCACTTCAGTTCCTTTTCCAAGCTGACAAGCATGCAATACCATTATCTAATAGTGTGTTGGTCCACAACCTGGATGGACAACTTGATTTTTTTTAAACATTAAAAAAAAAAAATCATGAGTTATATCTTTACCAGAAAGTACAAAAACAATATCAAAAATTGGAAGGATCTAAAACAAACAAATCAACAGACATCATTCAAATAAACAAATAACCACAATCCATAAATGCCTATACTCTTGAGTCAAGTTTTTATACAATCCTTTTTTACCAAGTTACCAAAGCCACTGCAAGGCAAAAGATTTGACAGTGAAGACTTATAGTATAGTCAAGAGAGCCTTAGTAAAACTGAACACATTACAACACATGGTTCTGCATATAAGTGTGTGTGTGTGTGTGTGTGTGTGTGTGTGTGTGTGTGTGTGTGTGTGTGTGTGTGTGTGCACAATTGAGTGAGCATGCATGTGCAAAGGTGTGTGCACAAGTGCACATGCAAGACCAAATCCATGACGTGATGAGTGAGTATGCAAACACTGCAGGGAAAGAGGTAGTTTTTTTTTTTGCCCATTTGCATATAACCCTGAAAACTGGTATGTATGAAGCAAAAACAAGACTAATGACTTGAGAAACTAGACTGAATGACAACAAATGGCTAACAAAGCCCCCAAACATAAAACAGTTATGAATTCTTACTGTCTAGAGGATCTCCAGCAGACTCCTGTAAATGTTTCTTGAACTGTTCGTTGAGATCTTTGCTGACACCCAATGTCTTGGAACATTCTCTGCAGCTTGGATGTGTACTCGAAACCACAGGCTTGCTGTGTAATTCAAGAGAAAAGATAGCAAATCAGCAGTTTGTATGTATGTGTACATGGTAATGTTCATGTGTATCTGTATTTGAGAGTCTGTGTTTGCATTATCTGTATGTGAACAGGCTTTGTGTGTGTGTGTGTGTGTGTGTGTGTGTGTGTGTGTGTGTGTGTGTGTGTGTGTGTGTGTGAGAGTGTGTGTGTGTGTGTGCAAAAAAAAAATTATGCAATGCCTTCAAACACAACTGATGTTTTTTTTGGTCTTCACTGTGTTTCAAAAGCAGCAGAAAACAAAAGGAACAGCATCCAAAGCAATTCAAGTTTTGTCTCTCTCACACACACACACACACACACACACACACACACACACACAGCACCTGAATCAATACTTGTTAAAAAAAAACAATGGTATTCTAATCAATATTAGTTTTGTCCAATTCAAAAACAATGGTATTTTAATCAATACAAGTTCCATTCTGTTAAAAAACCATGGTATCCCAATCGATACAAGTTTTCTCTTGTTGGGAAAAACATGGAATTCAAATAAATATTTCCCTTGTTAAAAAAATCTTGGTACCTTACCCAATACAAGTTTTTGTCTTGTTAGAAGACCATAGTTAGAAGCCACAAAAGTGTGTGTTCCCTACTCAATAGAAGTTTTTTGTGTTAAGAAAATCGTTATGTCCTAACCATTAACTCTTCTCTAGCCAGAATCCTTCATAAGTACATTCTTAGTTTTGTTACAAAACTATGGTTTCCTAATCAAGCTTCAATTTGTTACCAAACACAACCTCCTTGCCAATGCAAGTTTTGTCTTGACATTCTTGCCATCACATGTCTTCTCTTGCTAGACTAACAATGCACTCTAACCAATACACACATGCAGACTTGTTTTAAATGTGGAATCCAAACCAATACAGGCAATCTTTCATAAGAAATACAGGCCCCCCCGCTTTCCGACCAGTCCTTGCCTTGAGTTTGAGATCATGCTGGCCTCTGCATCATCACTGGCGGACATGTGCTGCACCAGGCGTTTGGCCAGCATCTTGCTGTAGAACTTCTGAAAGACGTCTTTGTCCTCTATGTACTTGAAGACTATCATCTGCACAAAACCCATCCAGCAACAATGTTAACTTTTGAAAAAAATAAACACAAAAAAAACGAACAAAAAGCAGCACTTTATCACTGTTATCAACAAGCTAGTTCTGATCTGATCCAACAAGCCACATGAATACACAAGCTACATAAAACAAATATTAACAATTCATACACATGCATCACATACAGCCGCATGCTGCCTGTTTTTGAACTGCTAGGAAATGAAAGCTTTATTTTGAACTACATGCAGCTCATCCACCATACAATGTGACGCTACACTTGTGAATCACTGTTTACAACCAATGCTGAAACTACTCATCTTAACAACACCATCTCAGAGAAAACTCCTACAGCCATAAAAACTTACACAATACCCAATACAAAGCACTGAGTGCTACTCTGTCATTATTCCATAGCTGTTTCTTTTTCTTTTTTTTTTTCTCTGCACACTGATGGGACACTGCCAGAGGAATGCTCAATACCGATGAACCGGCATGAATTAAAAAGTATGCTCCTTTAAGAGGTCAATTCATTCTTCAAATGTCATTATTCTCAGATGAAGCCAAGAAAGGTCAGTGTTCTCACTGGACACGAACTTTATCTTTAAAAAAAATCTATCTAATAGTTCTTGGTAAAAAAAAAAAAATCCATCTAAAATATCTAATTGCAGAAGAAAAGGAAGGGTGGAGTTGGGGATCCCAAACTGCAACTTATGATCACCTGCTAAAATATCATGTGCAGTTATATTCCATGTTTTTATCACGAAGAATAAACTGTATGAAGGGATCAAACAGCAGAGTATAATGAAGATGATGATCAGGTATTGATGATAATAATCTAAATTAGATACACAGCATGATCAAGATGGAATATATGAAACGAACAATCATCATAAATGGATTAATTAATTATTCAAACAATGATCACAAATCTATAGCCTTGTTTGTTCGAGTTTAGAAATAATCTTTCGCACAAATGCAAATTACAGCCACAATAGGAAGGGAACAAGTGAACATTGTAGACTTACAGACACATATACCCTCATCTCAGATCAACCACATTCCCCATCCTCTCCCCTTGTTTCTGCCAGAAAATAAAACTAGCAGCACTAAGTATACGTGAATACAACTATAACGAGGACCTACCACTTGATTCAATGTGTCTTCCAATCAGCTTCTTCAGGATTTTTAGAGCTGTAAAAAAAAATATTCATGACATCTTCAGTGACTATTTATGCAAGTTAAAAGTAATAATCAACAACATACTCAGCATACAACGCCCAAGAGTCCTCGAAAACTAAGCAATTCATGTTGTTAATAATTTTCTGTTTTCTGTCACTTCTTGTTATCTTGTGAGCGTTTAGACTGCAGCAACAAAAAATTAAACATCATGCTTTTCTCATAATGAACCCAGCTGTAATTCAATCCTTGCAATTACAATTAAAGTCCATTCCCAGCCAGAATTCCCTACCTTCCCTCAGATGATATAGAGTTTGTCCACAGCTATCAAAATGGTCATGGTATGCATTTAGTTTGATATGAAACAGTATATGATGTCTAACGACTGCCTTTTAAAAATTTTAGTTGGTGCTCTGAGTGTGTGTGTGTGTGTGTGTGTGTGTGTGTGTGTGCAACTTTCACAACAGATGCTTATTTAAAGAATGCTGACAAAAATATCATTTCAAGGGAAACAACCCGTACGGCCTGCTGCAAGGCATCTCATCTTTTTTCCTGTTCACTCTTGTTCTATTGTCACGACATCTCAGTGGTGAAATGCACTAGAATCACGACGATGCTGATTATCCAAGCTGCCGACTATCTAATCTGGAAGTGAAACAAGGAAGACAGAACTCTGGCTTTCAACTAGAAGTATCCGACTCTCAACAACATCCACTGATGAATGTAGGCTCAAAAAAGAACTTTCAATAACATGACGTAGCTGGCTGGAAGACTGTTTTGGCTCTTTTCAGCCTATCTGAAACATTGGAATTCAGAAATGTTGTCATGAGCCACTTACACCTTTGACAAGGGTAAATGGTTCACCTCAGCAGTCTTCCCTATTTCAAGGTAACCACTAAAACACTGCATCAAAGTTTTAAACAGACATTTAAGAAATCAACAGCAGCACAACTGCAGTGGGTTTGTGTTTAATTTCAAAATGAAATTACTGTAGCACTATCCATAACACAAGTGAAAAACAACAGCCTAGTATCCTCCCACAATACAAGATTCCAGTTTACCCACATTATCATTACAAAGGCAAACAAAATATATTCAAACAAAGTGCATTAACATTTTCAAGCACTGTCATACTTCACAAACTTAGAACTCGTATTCACTCATCAAAGCCTACAACACTAAAACTATGAACAAAGTAATGAAGCCAGTGCATTCCTTTCTAACAGAATGTTTGAAACCCCATAACAAATTACCTCTTTTTGAGCAGGAGATCACAGTAACGAGCTACAGCTCAGGAGACTTGCTAGTGTTGTTGACCATCTTGGTCACAGAGTTGTTGTTGATGAAACGACCACAGGCCTGAAACATCAATCCAACTATGATTCAATCCCTGTCAACTGAATTATGCTATTCCCAAACCGACAAACAAAGGCGAAATAAGCACAAATAATCCACACACCTGCTGTTCAGCATTTTCATTCAGCATTATTTGTTTGTCTCTTTTTATGCTTAGATATTTAATATGAAAAAAAAAAAAGTTTAATTTTTGTTAACCTTCCAACAGGAGAAAGGCAGACATGTGACATATCTGACCTTAGTTCTTGAACGTATTAACCTGCTCCTGTGGCTGTCCACATCCATCTGAATCTTACTCAACATGAAGGTGTCTTTTTCCCAAAAAAATAAAGAAAGAAAGATATCCAAGTGGACCTTGATAGCCTTACTGAGATGAGGCACTCTGGAAAAGTGGGTAACCAATCAGCTGCCAGGGCACCACAGGCTTAATATGAGAGACTGTAGATTCCAACCACAGGAGAAAACAATCACAGTGGAAACTTTCAGCCCCAACTGGCCCTTACACAAGACTGCCAACTGCCATGGCAAGACTGGAACCATACAGAGGAGTGAAGACAATCAGATGGATGCGTCTCTTACCATGCGGCTCAAACTTTCTGATCAGCACTGCAGTTGTCTTTCTGTTGTCTGGGCTGATGCTAGGATATTTTATGAGAACCCTGTTAAGCAGTCTTAGTCTAAATGAAACTTCACAGCATCGTATGTCATAAACCTTACTGGTCATCATCAGAAAAGCCTTCTGCAGCACTGCACATCCTAGTGTACAGGCTACTCCAGGTCTGATTTACCCTCCATATTGCCATCAATGGATTACAATTACAGGAAGCACGCTATCTGGATTTACTGTACATAGAAGAACTAATTGATAACTGTCAGACAGAGGCTAAAAACTTTACAACAGGTCACTGAAATATGATGATGAGCACGTTATTAATTAGGGGAAAATAATATTAAAAACCAAGCTCTTTCCATGATTTACACGGTTCAAAGTGATCACACATATGGGCACAGGATCTCGAGTCCCACATCAATTTTCTGCCATTAATAACTATAACAATGACGATGATGATGAGAACGATGAAGGTAATAATGACAAACATTGATAATAAGAAATGTGTCAGTCTAACCTTGTCCAGAGCAGCAACAAAACCAGCATCATTCACAAAGGCAGTGAGAACTAAGGCGTTGTACTTTTTGTGCACGTCCAGTATTGTCTGTACATATACTTTGGGGTCCTGAGGATTAAAACACAGCATCATTTCATACCGCATCTGTACATGGTATCAGTTTCACATAATATGCAAAACATCAAATTTGTAAAGACTAGTATACACATTTTCTTCAGAGCAACATCTCTGTCGAGTCTTAAAATCAATGTCCAATGCATAATTTAAGCATTCTAACATTACATACAATAACGCCAACCTCAAGCTACATGTTCTTCAGCATCCAACAATAAACTGACTGTTATTCTCTTCAAGCTCAGACATTAAAGGTGCAACTCCAACAAAGCAGTATGCATTACAGCCTCTGTGTATACCAATCAGCCAGGCTGCTGTAAAGAAAGTATGTTGCAGCAGAAGAAACTTCACTTAGTAAAATCACCTGTAACAGAAAATAATAAATACCGCCCCCAGAAGTCCAAAAACTTCCATGTTTACAACACGAGCAGCTGTAAACTAGAGCTTACCATCTGAGTTTCTATCAATATATGCAAACGAGAAAACATTAACATGTTAATGTAAAATGCAGTAACCACCTTCCTTTAAAAATTCCTACATCTCAAAAAGCAAGTCATCAAGATAAACAGTAAAGCCCCTGGATTCAAACCACTGTCAAGGTAACTATATTTCATTCAGCTGCTTGTGTGTGTAAGTAAACCTATCTAAATAATTGTATCAAAATCTGTTGGGCATAAAAAAAAGTTTAAAAGCTGCACATGTGAGAGCTATGTGAAGAACAAAAAAGCAGTGCTTACATTGAGGGCAGCATCCCCACAACGTTCGATGGCCGCCAGGCCTTGTGTGTGTATATGGGACTCTAGCAACAGCTTCAGTTCACCCAGACCATCCGAAATCCTTGACACCAGCATGTACATCCGACCCAGATCTGGAAAAACGAAGACCACTATTTTTTCTGCCGATCAGTAATCGTTCTTCTTCACCACGATATGTCTAGTCAAACAATCTGACCATTCTAATAGTTCTGACATCAGGGATTAATACTGGTACTGCTGCAGAAAAAGAAAACGTTACATCCGTCAATTACATTCATTGCTTGCAAATATCAAACTGTAACAGCATTATCGTTCAGATCACTAAAAACTACTGTCAGCTTATGTATTCACACCTGTATGATTTAAAGGGGACCCAAGCATAACAGCACAAGGACACTGTCAGATCTGCTATCAAACTCTGTCCAATTCACAACGGACTACACTTCATCAGAAAAGGGGCACTATCAATCAAGTAGTCAGTCTCCCCAATGATTAACAAAGGAAAACTACAGTATACCCAAGACATAGCAGAATAATCCTGGGCTAGTTTGGCAAAGATTTTTTTCCCACCCTTCCCAAAAGAAATATTGTCCTTAATTTCCAAACACCCTAACTGTTTGCACCCATTCTTACCCTCATTTTTGTCAGTGTCAAGAAGGTTCTGGAACTCAAAATGAAAGATCTCCAGGTGTTTTTCTATCAGGACCCGTTCACACACTTTGGCCAAGCTGTCCTGCGTGCTTTCATGGAGGTAGGTCTGCACTCGTTTCTGCTCCTCTTTCAGTCGCATTTCCGCCTGTCACAGAAAGATGCTTGTTTGGCAACAACATAACACCTCTACAAAGTTTGGCATGCTGCAGCTTACAATTCTTTACCATTTCATTTTTGGGTTCACTAGTATAGCATCTCTTCTCTGTCATTACACTAGCGTGATATTTCACAGACTGTACAAGAATCGCACTGAAGAACAGCAAAACCACAAAAATCTCGGGGGATACTGCAGGCAATCTCTCCCTTGCCCAGAAAAAACACTGGAACTTGATTTCACTATGGACCATCTTACACAAATCAGAGCAATACGCAGGGTACTGTCATCCACAACGATGACATTTGTTCGTAAATGCAAGTTTCTTTCATTTCTGCAGTGTCTTGCCAATGCAAACGTCACATTTATTATTTTGCTTTCATCCGCACAGGGTTCCTACAGACTCCCGAGAACAAAATTCATGAGTTTTCAAGAAGATTTCAAGATGATTTTTTTTTTTTTTAAATTCAAAGCTACAACACATGTGTAACTGGATAGGCCCCTTTCCTGTTTTCTGCCCTAGGTCAACTGATCAGCTGTTACTTCAAACTGCAGAAAGCAGAAGTACTGTTAGTACTACTAATTGGAAATTCATTTTATACAAAAAAACTGCGAAAAGTCTGGAAAGTCGCTGCTCACACTCAACAGCAAATTGCTCACTACCTTGTAGTTTGATTCTTCGTGTGTTCTTTTTATGAACAATGAATGAAAGTGAGGTGCAATGCCAATACCCTTGATTTTTCCCACCACCACACTGAAATTCTTTGGCGATTGGACTATCTGGAAACATCGTTTGAAAACGCTGAGAATTCTGTTCACAAGAGTTGAAGCTTTGGTGCGAGTTGACAGTGTGCAGTGTCCAAAGAATTTCAGATTTCAGCTCATCTCTCTTTGAGCAAAACGAGTTAATTGTGGCTCAAGAGCTGGTACTAGATTCGCGCATAGATATATCAGGATCAGAATTTAATGGCGACACAACATTCACGGTCGACGCCGCTGCTGCTGCTGTATTGTTTGCAAGAAAGTGTGAGATAGGTATCGCTGCCAAAGAAAGCACACACACACACACACACACACACACACACACACACACAAACACCCCGGCATCTTCAAGCTTCGTTCACGAACCAGCCATCACAGAGAACTGAACAAGTCGGAAGCGCAAGACCTTCACGCATGCAGACCTGCCAACCCCCTAAGAGACCAATGAGTAAGAACTGAAGATCAGTGAGGCAGAAATGTGTAATTTCTGAGAGCTAAGAGTAATCAAGCGTGACGCCTACCTTTTTCAAACAAACACGATGCGATGAAATTGTTACAATTTTTGTGAACTTTACTTTTCTACAAAAACAAGCTTTTAAGTGTCACAAGAAATCTTTACAAATTATGAAAATGTAGAATACACTGGAAATACATATGTGATGACAGCTTTGTCCCTTGCCAGTCATCACACTGGCATTATCACAAACCAAGGACAGGCAGTTCTGCCATGGCACACCAGGCTTGATAGTGCGCCAGAAACAACCTCAAAAATTCTCCCCCTTTGCTGACTCTGTGCATGTGGGGTTAGGTATCAGCTCAGAGGCGATTGCGTCATTTTTTAAGTATCGCACCACCCCAGGAAAGAATTTGTCCCCCCCCCCCCCCCCCCCCCCCTTCCTGATTTCCATCAGTCCCCAACACAAACGGTCCATTCTGCAGTCCCCCATGGCAAGGGTCCTCACAATGTGTGTTGTCTTTGTTCAACCGCTTTTGAACTTGGTGATCTCTGAATCTGAATTCAGAGAACGCTTCTTTAAAAAGCTGGGATGCATGGTTGGCTGCGCTAAGAGTGATGTTGTGCTCGACGAAAAATCTGGCCACCAATGCTTCAGCCCGAATTACCCTTTTCCTCATTTCATCCTCTTTTGAGGTGTCTACAGTCTGAAAAAACTGTGTGATGCTGAAAGAATTTGGCGCGTTAGAAGAACCGATGTGCTTGCGTGACTAAAGGTGACACTTCACATCCACCATCCCGCCACGGGAAAAATTGTGAAGTCCAATTCACAAGTGGTACACCGTGCACAATTTACACCTTTAGCTGAAGGTCGTATGCAGGGGGAACTTTTCCCGAGTATTCTTTTCAGGACTTTTGACCAAGTTTTTTTTCTTTTCGCATCTTGTCCAGAACTTTCTGCTCGACGTTTCAACATTTTCGTAGCTACAACTTCAAAAGGACGCCAACTTTGCTGAATGGTAAAGAAGGTGAAACGAACTGCACATGACCATAAACACTCTTGAAGATTACTGGGTTTTTTTTTTTTTTTTTTTCAATGCGTAATTTTTTTGCTAAATGTGTAAGGGCATAAGATTTATCACTTGGGCATAATAAATTACACGAAATGTGTAATGGTTGGCAGGTCTGCACATGCGTAGAATTTTAAATTTGCGGAAGTTACTAATTCTCTCCCTTCATTAAGTAGCAGACAACAATGTGGGATCACAACTATGTAAAAATTTGTTTTTAAATAAATTTTCATCAACCTGAACGCAGAAAAATCAAAGTGCCTTTTTTTTTGCCACATTAAAAATTTTTGGAGCCGATGGCTTGATTTTCAGTTTTCAAGGTGGTTTGGTCAACAGAACCCCTTTTTATTGATTTTCAAAGGTTTTTCAAGGCCTTGAAATTGGCTCTCAGAATTCAAGAAGTTTCAAGCAGCGTACGAACCCTGGATTCCCAATGATGAACAAAAAATCAGAACAAAGTTGCCAATAATATTAGTACCTGATGTCAGATCCTCAGAAGATCACACTGCATTACTAACCTTTTTCATGTACTCTGTAACAGGATTCTGGCGTAGAAACTCTGTACTCTCCCTGGTGTAGTAGCGTTCTGTATCATGAAGGAAGGGCGTCTCGAAGTGATCTTTGTACACACCCAGAGTGGGCCCCTTGGCACTGGGATCCTCTTCATTTAAGCCCAGCTCCACTGCAAAAGATAAAGCATATTCAGTCCTCCCCCCATTTTTTAGTAAGACCAAATCTTGCACCTATTTAGGAGCACTGGACAGAATCAGAAAATGTACACAGCCAACAGGAATCGAAGAGACATATCAAAGGTAAACCCTGCTTCCTATCAGACAAGCAAGAGCAAAAAACTTTTCTGAGGGGAAAAAACACAGAAAAAGCAAGTCACCATTACTAGACCCCACCAAACTTACCATAGCAGTTAATGACGCCACTGACTAATCGTGTGTTGATCGTCTCCCCATTTCTTTCCTTTTCAATCAGTTTAAGCACAGCATTCGTCACTTGCTTGTTCAGTGGTTTGAACAAACATTCTCTCCACGTGATCAGAGCCAACTGTAAAACACACACACATGCACACACACACACAGGTTAAGACTGACAAGCTCAGCCAAAGGTAAAATTTAAATATGTCAGGGAAAAAAAATTCTTGATTTTGTTTCAAAATCTTTATACATTACTTTCTTCGACTTTAAAGCCTGTGTAGCTTATGCATACAAGTGTGTTAATCATTTCTAACAATTCTTGTGTTGTCCTCTTTTTGTCAGTGTGTATGCATGCCCGAGTGGATATGTGTATATATGTGTCCTAATATAAGCCTTTTGTTGTTAAATGATCTAAGTTAAAAATAAATAAGTAAATACGTAAATGAATACATAAACTAATATTGCAACAGCAATCATGAATAACAGCTTAATCATACATGCCTACCCCTAAAAATGAATTTCAGTAGCAATGATTTCAAATTTCAGTAGCATGGACTCAAATCAGAAGCAGTCATTTTTTCTCTTTTGAAACAGTTTGTGGAAAAAGTTGGTCAGGGTGTCATAATCAGCTCATCCTATGCATAGAATAAGACAACTTTACCACCATGTTTTAATTACAGAAAATGCACTGTCACAAATCATGCACTTTGCTTTTGAATCATCAGAGTCCAATTTCACACTGAAGGGAAATTTGCCACTGTATTTGTCCAGGAACTTCTGTGACGGATGACACTTTTTTTATGCAGGTTCATCGGCATCACCAGTTCGCACATCCATTCGCTTTCGCTTTGTATTAGACGCCATGTTTCTCAAAACTTAATTACTTGCGATATCCGGTTTTAGTACGTCTGCTTTCAAAAGCATCATTTGCTTGAATAACTGAGTTTAACGTCCCTGTATAGCAGAAGCCGCTGGAGACATACGCTATTCATCTGCTTGATGAAGACGGGGCTTTACGTCCCTTTTACCATTCAGTGTTCTGCTTCTGCTTTCAAAAGCATCGTCTGCTTCAACCTGCGATCGTATCAAGTAAATTTTGTTGAAAAATTTTTTTACCGTAACGAAAAATAAATTTCCGTAATTGCCGTAGCTACTTCGTTTTTTTTGTTAATTGCCGTAGAAAATACGGCAGTTCCGTAGGGGTAGGCATGTATGCTACAACTGACCTGGGAGGTGTGTAAAGTCACCCACTAAAGACTCCTAGGATTCAAAACAAAAGACCTCCCATGTCATCAGGATGGACTTTAAACAAGGTAACCGATCCTGTCATGCCTCCCCAAACATCGACAGTTCTTACCCAACAAGTCTGTCCCTGTAAAGGAAACTTCAAGACGACCCTCTCACCATGCGAACATAGTAGACAAAATAAAGGCGACAATAAACCCACTTTGTTCACAAAATGGATCGCGCAGAAAAAAAAAATCTTATAAAAATAAAAAGCCCTGTACATTTCACTGAAATACACTTTTCCTTTACCCTTTAGACTGCCACAAAGCCGTTCTGGAATGGCAGATAATTCATGCCCCCACCACCACCACGATTGCCGTCCTGGAACGGCAGTCAACCATTTCGGCTTTATGTCAGGGAAGCGTAACTATACTAGATTCAGAATCATGAAGGTCCGTAGAATCTGAAAATGTCCTGGAAACCCCTTTACAACACCCGCCAATGACTTTTTCAAGCAATCTATAAGTAGTGACTGCAGTGACAACAAACTGATTATCTATGCGAGGAGAGCAAAAATGAAGATGCCAGGGCCAAGCACAAGTGGTAGCAGCACAAAACGTACACGACTGATGGGAGTTAGCCAAAACTCAGCACGAATTAGAGTGGCTACTTGAAGAGGATACTGGTTATGAACTTCAAACGGACGATTCTCTGAAAGATGAGGGTGCAGAAAGATTTTCAGCCACAAATGATCAATGTAGAAGACAGAACTGACTTCGACTTCGAGCTCGATGCTGTAGCTGGAAGTGAATGATGACTCATCAAATAGCATGGCCAGTGGTAGGCACAAACTGAACGCAGATCACTCAGTGGAAGTGAAAGGGCTAGGGGGATGGTAGGCGGTAGCTCGCCACGTGGCGAGCCAAACAGACAAGTGGTGAAAGGAGAAGGGGTCGTGGCAGGAGGTGTAGTGGTGTGTTTGCCAATGTTGACAGACAGTCAGCTGATGAGTTTCAGCCAACTTTACCTGATTTGGTAGGGAATCCTGGTCTGAAAGAATTCAGTGGGGACAAATGTATAGTTTGTTTTTTATTTTCTCTTTTTATCACAGACGATTTTGTGCAAAAATTAGTCACAAAATCAAACAGATGTGCACAACAAACAATCCAGCAGGCACAGACAAGGCCACAGCAAATAAAAAAATAGTCTAGATTTGCACCACGGAGAGAGACCAACATGCTAGAAATGAAGCGTTCTTGGGCCTCACACTACTCATGGGCATCATGAAAAAACCATCAACAGAGTCACAATTGTCAAAACATCCACTGCTGACCAAAAACATATTTCCTTTGGTAATGGTGAGAAATAGATATGTGTGTGTGTGTGTGTGTGTGTGTGTGTGTGTGTGTGTGTGTGTGTGTGTGTGTGTGTGAGAGAGACAGTGATGTGTGTGTGTGTGTGTGTGTGTGTGTGTGTGTGTGTGTGAGAGAGAGAGAGAAACGGAGAGAGAGAGAGAGTGTATGTGTTTATGTGAAAGTGTCTTATACGTGTGCGTGTGTGCATGCATGCCTGCGCATGTGTCTGCATAATCCCCTGTTCTGAAATCAGCACACCAAGCTGTGCTTCTAGTTCCCCCAGCAGAGAAGCATTTTAGTATCATATCAGTATTTCTTTTATTGCTCTTATTTTATCTTTATTTTTTTACTGGATTTTCCACTTAGTCAACATCCTGTGTGTTCCTGCATAAGGTTTGTGAAAAATATACTGCTATTATTCTCTCTTTTCTTGTAAAAAACACTTTCAGAGATTGTTTTCAGTGTTGATTACTTACTGTGGCTATTATTTCAAAAGCCAAGTTTACAGTTTAGTGAAGAAACTGCCAAGTTCCAGTGTGTTCCTGCATAGGACTGTGTGAAACTGAGACTGTACTGATGTTTTTTTCAATGACTATCCTTCACAGACATTTTGTGGTGTGAAGTACTGTTTACCTGAAGAAAGTGGATCTTACGGTTCTTTCAAAAAAGGCAATATTTTCATATAAAACAGGAGTAAGGTATGCTATTTTATTATGTTTATGTTATTCTAACACTGTTTTTGTTCATGATACATTTTTGTGCAAAAGTTACTAACTATACTTATCTAGCAACAACAAATAATCATCATAACTAGAACAGAAAATATGTTCTGTTTTTTTTCAATTATTTCATTAAAAAAAAAAATTCTATTGGTCACAAACTCACAGAAAAAATACAATAAACCATTTTTTCCTGTATTGTCTATTCATTTTCCTAGTTCACATTTGAGCCCTTAATATTTCTTTTTGAGCAACCACCTAATTTTCCCTAAAAATTTGTTGGCAAATGAGTTCAGGTTCTTGGCTAAATTCCCTGGCTGCCTACGGTCTAAAGAAAAACGTCCGAGTCCTTACCGAGTAAATGTAGTAGATGCCCTGGTTCCCTCGTCACATTCCCGTCGCACCCAGTGTGTCTGTTGAGGTAGGCACATATTCCGTCCAGCACTTTGGAGGAGAACTGGTAGTCCTCCCACTGGCGGGTGTAGAACTGCAGGACCTGTTCATCCAGCAGGTCCTGACCATCCTGTCAGTCAACATACATCACATACACTTCATCTTATCCATTCCATTAGCGTCGGAACTCGGTACTTTCATCTTTGTATGTCCCCATTCCATCCATTCCTCCTTTCGAGGCTTGGTAAGGTCAGTGACGCAAGGGGTAGGGCTTTGCAAGGCAAGTATCCTTTGACCATTCACTTAGGCCGTATGTTAGATGTTTCTGTTTCTACTGGACAATTCAAGGAAAATGTCTTGCTTCACTAGGTTTCCAGGTACTGGACATTTTTACCAAGACTAGAATATTGAAGGGGATGGGTGGAAAGAGAGTTTCTAATGATCAGTGTCCACCTCAGGGTGGAAGATTCTAACCCCGCCCTCCTGGTCATACACACACACACACTCTCCTCTCTAAAGCCATCTTTTTTCCCCCATGTGCAGAGTTGTTTATTCCCTCTAGAGATCCAAGTATAACCTGGAAATCTGAAAAGTGTAATCTGTTCGAGAAAAACGTAATCTCAAAGCATGCACTGCAAAACATCGGTGGTCATTTTCCACTTACAGCAGCTCAATAAATTTCTCATGACCATTCACCATTACAAAAGTTCAGAGCTAAAAAATCACTTCTGCCAAATCATGCAGCGAACATACGCCATGCCCTTCTCTGTGTTTTTTTTTTGTGTGTGTGTGTGTGTGTGTGTGTGTGTGTGTGTGTGTGTGTGTAGAAGGCAAGAGTATTTTTCATGGTAGACAAGAGCAAAACCTCCCGAGAACATGCGTCTTTGTGGTCTTCCCGATTTCCTTTCTCAATGTCGTGCATTTCGATCCACATTCAGATTCTTCTGGTGGCCTACTTCGTAACACTGTCTTGGAATCAAATAACAGCACCCATCATTACCGATTATCCTCCTTAGTATAATGCTGTTCAGCAATATAATGGCCCGCTAGAGCAACAATAGCACTTGTGCAACTGCTGAAGACTGAAAAAATTGAATCTGGGGTCTATCTACCCAAAGACCCCTAGGTAAGATTTTGGGGCACCTTCAGTCTGTCGCCTGACTGAGAAATGTAAACAGCATGTCTTTTTTAATTTGCCATTTTGTTTTTGTTTTGTTGTTGTTGCTTTTTCATGTGAATATAACAGAACTTCTGTTTTTGGCCATTCCAAAAGGACTGACTGCCATCAAAACCTGAAAGAGTTGTAGCTGTGTATACTCAATTGTGGCGGGTATTCTTTGTATCAAATGAGACAGTTGCATTCTCAAAAGCTCAGTGAAAATACTGAAGTGATTCCATCAAAATTGAAAGAGTTGAAGCAGTATACACTCAACTGTGGCGAGTATTCTTCGTTATCAATTGAGACAGTTGCATTCTCAAAAGCTCAGTGAGAGTACTGAAGTGATTCTTAAGAAAGAGTAATTCTAGCTATCTCTAGAGCTAAACGTATTGTAAGAATGTGTAATGGTGAAATGGAGCATTCAAGCGCAATCTGGTACACCAAATTGGAGATACACAGGTCTGCATATATTTTTTGAGTCCACAAGCACATCGCACTCAAACCAATCTTTGGGTGCCAGGTGACTGAAAAAAAAAAAGTTTAGTTTATATGCCTGGAACACACACACACACACACACACACACACACACAAAAAAACAGGACTAGGAGACCACTAGTAACTTGACACGTAAACCTCAGAATATGGCAATCACTGAAAGGTTCTGAATCTCTTTTGTGCGAGACAAAGCATCAGAAACAAACAGAACATACCCTCTTCAAATAATCATCTACCTTCAGCAAGTTGACAAGGTAGGACTTGAGGAACTCTTTCATCCGTTTGTACAGTTCATGGCCCACAAACTGAGCGCCCCCAGAGGCTTGGCGTGGCTTGTTGCGTACCCCTGGCCGCTGGACGGACTGTCCTGTCATGCCGGACGCCTGACCCTGACCGTGCACGCTGGTGCAATAGTTGTACACATGACTGGGACAAGTCAAGGACATGTATGTGCCACCACCAATCACTCTCTCTGAAAACAGTTCTTGTCTGCTTTATTTACTGACCCAAATCTCTTTCAGCTTCTGGCCTGATCTAAGAAGATATGTAAACTGCGACCTCTCTTTCTTTTATATCAGCGACAATTGGTGACAATGACATCCTGTAGAATACATTCAAAAGTTCTTGAATTGATACGAATATGAACTGCATGTCGTATTATCAATGTAGATAGATAATATGAATCATTGTTTTAAGCACACACACATGCACGCATATTGGCATGTACAAGTGCACACACACACACACGCATGCATGCGCGTGCGTACACACACACACACACACACACACACACACATCCCTTATAATTATATGAATCCTGTCCTGTAACTACAGTTGTCTCCTCAACCAAATCCTGGTTTGTTGTGATATACATGTTATCATGACTGTAGTGAATGTCACTCTTCACTTGACGCCACTGCAGTAATTGTAAGCTCAGTATTGATATCGTTGTTTCAAATATTTGATCTGTTATTATTGCTTATAGTTGCTGATTTTATTATGGATAATCATTTGACTCTGACAGTAATAAAACTGAGGTAAAGTAATACAGATCTTACTCTTTGAATTTTGACTAAAGGGTTGTCGACATGTTTCTTAAATGATTAAGTGTTCCAAGACAAGAGCCCATTTTCATTGCAAATTCAGCAAATGAAAAGCAGATGTGTTTTCAGAGAATAAATGTTGCACTGCCAAGAATGTATTCTACAGGATGTCATTCATATGATGATATGTGTGTGTGTGTGTGTGTGTGTGTGTGTGTGTGTGTGTGTGTGTGCACATGTACATGTGTGTGTGTGTGTGTGTGTGTGTGTGTGTGTGTGTGTGTGTGTGTGTGTGTGTGATGTAAAATCCCTTAACATCATACAAGAATACAAAGGAGCTGTAAAATGAATATGTTTGACTTTCATGCAACCGAAACTCAAAGTTTGGATTAACCTTACAACTACACAGGTGAAAAACTCTCAATCCTCAATTAAGCCCAGACTGGTGTCAAAAAGCCATTTAGGTCCTGGGGAACAAAGAGAAATAAAGGACTGAGGGTTTCATCATTTTTATAGAAAATTTGCTCAATCCAGTGAGCACTTTCAAATCCACTTGCACCATAACTGTGTGCAAAGCATGCGCTCGTTACCAGATCAGAAACTTTATTGAAGTCCTTTAATCTTCCACCAAGAAATGAAGAATGAAAAATATCAGATGGATTTCTGTTGAAATTAAGCGAGTCTCACAGAATGAACATGGGGAGTTTTTATATACTCCCCTGTTTGGCTAGTATACTTACCATGTCAGACCATAGCATTCAACGGCTGTCAGTCAGCTCTGTCAGGCCAAATTTTTGTGGCCAATGCAGTCATAAGACAGTCACATGACGCCCACCCTGCTTCCGCCAACGGAAGATGCCGATGTTCGCTTCCTGTACCTCATTCAGAGAGGCCTGCGCACAAGGTAACCCAAAGAACCTTGGCGCTAGAGGGGAGGTCGGGCAGGCATTAGAGTCTGACATGGTAAGTATACTAGCCAAACAGGGAGTATAATAAAAACTCCCCATTTTGGCGTCGTATACTGTACCATGTCAGACCATAGCAGAATTTAAAGGAATAGGAGGAGGGCAGAGCACCCTAGTGGTTCTTGGGGTTAACCGACATGGCTGCATTGGCCGCCACGAAGGAAATCCCTAAAGTTAGAACCGTCAGCCCTGGTCATGCAGATATCCCTCAAATAAACGTTTATGAAAGGGTTCTCCGAACGCCAGTAGGCTGCCTCCAGGAGATGGCGCAAGGGGACAGAGTGTTGGAACGCTGTGAAAGTGGCCAGCGCTCTGACCTCATGGGCCCGGGGGGAAAGGGCTGGGAGGTCCTTGTACGCCTGGGCATAGGCAGATTTTACCCTATTGGAGAGCCACCTAGAGATAGTGCCATCCAAGATGTCTTTCTTATTATTGGGGTTGATAGAAATAAGGAGACGTCTCTTGGAGGAACGCCTGGGCGTGAACGTTCCCAGTAGTATCTCTCAGGCACCTTGAAGGGCACAGGTCCAGGTCTCCCCCACTCTCTCCTCTTCCTAGGATATCCGCTAGGGAGCGAATGACGAGGGATGGAGAGGCCGTCTCACAGAATGGACTAAGTGTTACTGAAGTGCAACGAATGATGATCATTTCAAACTTTTGAACAGAAGTCCACTTGACTGTCAAAATGCTCTCATTCATGTTACTATCAAGTATCATGAAAACGTCCTAGTGCTATGAAAATCACACTCAAATTGGTATCATTGCATGCATTTTTTAACACCGACTGTACTCAATGTCAACACAACCTGTCAGTTCCATTCAGGTCAAAAGCTGAGGAGTTTAACAGCTTTTATTATTACTGCCCACTAACCACACACACAAGGGCCGTTTCAGAGCTATCAAACTTAAACGCTATAGTTACATACTGAAACAGTTAGATCCTGAAAAAGATTGCTTCCTTTAAAAAAAAAAAAAAAAAAAAAAAAAGTAAACAACAAAACCAACTCATGACATTGTTGCTCAGACATGACTAGCCTGTGCCTTCGGCGCCAGCCAGTCTGCTCAACTTCCTGAACCCACAATAAATGAAAACTAGCATTTATGTGAAACAGAAAATACAAAATAAATAAGTATGGCCAAATGGATACAGTAGACCTGTGGACAGCTTGTGTCAACCCTATGCATAAATTATCACAACCCTTACTAGGTGCCAGATAATTTAAAAAAAAAAAAAATGCCAGTACGTGATGGACTGTGACCAGAAGTGTCAAGAGTTTCAAGAACAAAGACAGTAGAATGAACCAAAAAGGCAGAAAAACAGTATAAAACAATAAATAAAGAAAAAAAACAGAACAGCTCCTGGCACCCTTACACTTACAGGGGCAAGGCTTTTACATGTTTACAATATATCTGAACGAAATTAAGCATTAATAATATTTAGCTATATTTACTTATGCAGCGAAATTAATGAGTGGTATAAATGAAAGCATATCTTTATTTTTTCATTGAGTTTTTATCACAAAATAGTGTGTTAAATCAAGGACTAAGAGTAGTAGTAAGCCCAACTTTCCTAAGCACCTTGTAATCCAACAACTTCAGAAAATACAAAAAACAAGAATAACAAACAAGAATATTGTACAACTCTAGACCTTTTCTGAGGTTAACAAAAAAAAAAGTATTGTAAAAGTCATAATAAAATCAAAGGGCTATTTTGCCAGAATTTAAAAAAAGAAAAAAAAAAAAATACGTATAGAGTTCCATGTACCGCTGTTTCGTCATACTCTGTCGTCGGTACACACTTCGAATCCCTGATTTCAAGTCGTCCCATATCTGGTCCAGTTCTATTTGTTTCAGACCATGAGGATTTTGACCACGGCTCATGATGATGTTTTTGATTCGTTCCTCCTCCTCAGCTCTTCCAAAATGACTAAAAAAGGGAGAAAGTCAAATGTGCCGCTGGCTTTCTCCCCCTCTTCAGTCTTGCCAAGGTGTGCAGAGACCGTACTTGCTTTCACTTTCAGCTTCTCTTACAGCACCATGTTGACCCAATTTCAGTATGTTTCTGGAAACAAAACAACATGCACATGTACACACATGTACTGAGGTGTTACACAGGAAATAACTTCTCATCTTCCTAAGTTTACATCTGTTCTTGAATACAGTTACCTTTAGAACAGATGCAAATGAACTGAGACTAATGAAGGGTCAGAATTTCCAACACCAGTTCTCTGCCAAATGTCGCTTCCTTGCCAAGCCAGGCACATCAAATGATGATTATACGCATTTTTCTCAATATGTTATAATTACATATCAAATTAATATTATTCAGGACCCACCAAACAAAACCAGCCAAGATACTACACCTGACAAATGGCTAGCATGAGAAGAGAACAGGAGAGAGTTTCACCACCACAGGCCATGTGTGTTAGCTGGCAAAACATTAGTGCACTGTTGTCACAACACACTCTGTAAACAATTTACACTTTATACACATATGATATACACATATTTCTTTAAATCCGTAGGTTTCCTCAGACCTGTCCAATTCCTAGACACTTAACTGAAAAGTAAAAGAGAAAAGCGGCTGCAACAAGTACCCTTCAGCGGCATTTCATTTTGTAATGTCTGTTCCTTCACAAGCACCATTCTAGAACTAATGTACTCTACAAGTATAGCAAACTGGAGAACATAAACCAAAGTCTGACCATACAGCTTGAAGGTCTCACTTTGGCAGATGTATTCTCACAAACTTGATGACACCAAAAACAGCAGTTTGCAAACTGCTGACTGGTTAGCTCTTCCTCTTCTCTCATGATTTTGTTTTCGCTTCTTTTGCCAAGAATCACGCCATTTGGAGCATTTTCATTTAATTTCTTCATTTGTTCCCAACTAGATTAACCGCAACTGTTGAGGGAAAGAACACCAACAAAGTAACACTCATCATAATTAATATGGCAGAGCCTGAAGTGTAATGCATATGGCGAGACAGCAAGCGCAACTTATTTTTGTTTTAGTTTTTTCAGTGAGGCTTACTTCACATGGTCAGTTTGTATACTCCTTATTTGGCTGAATATTTTTACCATGTCAAACTCTTACCTTGCATGCTTATGCAAGTTTGCTGGCTCTTCTTGGACCTTTCTTTTTCACAGCTAATGCAATGAAATCTGTATTGCTTCCAGTTCCTACATTCTACAGGTAGCTACAGATTCCCAAGTCGACCACGGCATTACTACAATCTCCACTGAAAGCAGGATGGTGAGTCTGACCTAAACTGAACACACACACACACACACACACACACACACACACACCCACCCCATTTGGTGCTGTATGCTGTGTTATGTTTATTTCTTGCAGAATTTAAGTTAAAGGAGAAAGAAGAGGAGAGTAGCCCAAATGGCTTGCAGCAGTGTAAAAAGTATGGCTGGATATGCCCGAGTTAACCATGACAGTGATGCCTTTCTAATTATAAAGTTCTGATAATGAAGAGCTCCCTGAAATAGGAGTTCATGAAGGGATTTTTTAAACACCTGAAATCAGGCTCACAAGATTCTAGCCAAAGGCCTAACTGCTAACACTGTTTTAACTAAGTGACAAATTCCCAGCATTCTGCATTCCCATTTCCCATGTTCATTTTGTAGCTTGAGTTCTTAAAACCATATGTGCAAATTTGCTCTTTGTAGGGTTCCCAAGACACACACTTTGAGCATATTTTATGTTTTGGAACTCAAATTCACTCCTTACCTTTTCGAAGCGCACATGACATTCACTCTTGATATACAATGTTCTGCATCTTATCACCCCTTGTAAATTCAATGAATGCATTTTTGTTTACAAAAACCATAGTGTGTGGTGACATCAGAAGCTTCTGTCATCAGAGTAGAACAGTTTCTGATACAAGTGGTACATACCCAGCCAGCCACCTCAACACTGAAGCCATAACAACATGCTAAACCAAGCACAGTGGCTTTCATATTTTCTAGGTATCACGTACAGCACATAATCAGTTTTGACTGGACAAAAGGTGCAGTATACAAAATTCTCTCAGACTTAATATGCTTGGTTAATATCAAATCATCCACTTCCATGAAATTCAAAGAACTTATGTCATTACAATCTGTCAAGAGATCGTCTCAAGTTTTGGGGGAAAAAAATGTGAGAGAGAGAGAGAGAGAGAGAGAGAGAGAGAGAGAGAGAGAGAGAGAGAGAGAGAGAGAGAGAGAAGAGAGAGAGAGAGAGAGAGAGAGAGAGAGAGGAGGCCAAGATGTTCAGCGAAAAACAACCACAAGAAGAGAACACAAGTGCAACAATTTACTGTCAGAGATGGTTAGAGACGGCAGGAGAAAGGTGGGTCCTGCCTTCCATCACTTCATCTCCCAGACACAGTGAACCTCTAAGTCTAATACCTCATGCTCCTACAGCTATTGGCTATGGGATTTCAACCTTACATTGGATTTTTTTTTTTTTTTTTTTTTTTTTTTTTTTTTTTTTCTTTTTTAAGTATTGAATCTAGCTCTTGGGGCTGTTTAATGTTCCGGTGAACGTATAACTGCCTGTTTTCTGAGTCACGATAATGACATGTTATCAAATAAGTTGAACAAACACCGAAAACAGGTATTAAAACTAATAGAAAAAAAAAAAACTCTAATTTCTTTCACTGCCTTCCAGGATTTTGAATCTGAAGAAAACAAAACACAATAAATAACTAGCACAGTGATCACTGCATGGGCAAGATATCCGATTTTACTCTTTAAAATATCCAAACCAGGGTGAAAATACCCTCTACAAATCAAAAACAGAGAGTCAAGTAACCTCAAACAGCAGCAAGAAATGTTGCCAAAACCCAAGAAACCTGGGTTCACGCCAGCCCAATAATTTCTCACATAGCCAGTGATGCACTGGAGAGAATGTTGTTCTCTGGACAAAACAAGAAGATCCACACTTAAAATGTCCAACTGTCGTACTGATACATTATACCAGCAGACAACTGACCTACTGATTCACATATCTGGCAAAGCATTCCATAGTTTACATGACACAATCGGTTAGTTACTGCAAAATAGTTCATTAAGGTGTGTTTGCAGGTTAAATAACAAGATGATCATATTCTAGATTTGCTTGAAACTAAGCTTATCCAGCTTTTTTACCGTAAGTGTATTGGAAAGAAAAACTCTGCCACTAACATTTCGTTCCGCTAAACAATTAACATTTAAGCTGTAGCCCGTCAGCAATCGAAAACAAAACTGTCCGCAAAGTTAGGGACCTTTTTCAAAACAAATGGGCATGTCCTGCTGCAACCAAAACTGATGATTTCGCTCAACCTTTGAGTTCCAAACTGCAAGTGAGCTAAACTGTCAGAATAAACTGACTACAGTTGAGTCTTCATAACAAAATCCATCAAAATGCACCACAGCATTTTGTAGTATCTAACTAATGATCATGCCAAACTGTCCATCGTGACCTGCTCTACTGATTTCTCTGGATGACAATTTGTACTATTTTTATTTCATCCTTGGTTGATCACTGCTTACATGGCCAACATTTTCTCTGTTTTAGGAGAAAAGGACTGGAAACCAAACTGTGAAGGACTGATATTACAAGTGTTGATGGGTTAGGAATGGGACTTTAAATGGTTACGTCCCCTCTTAATTTCCAGTAAATTTCTGGTAACTGACAGCCAAAAGCTAGGCAAGATGTTTGGATACCTACCTACTAGTAGTAAAAATGGCCACAATAATTGCAAGTATTTATATTACATAATGTGACTTAACATAAGAATTTCTTATTAAAACATTTAGCTTGCCAAGTCTTAAGACGTCAGTATGACAGAACCTTGGACTGATCGGCTTACATGATAGCCTATCCTTCCAATACATATTCTGCAAGATTTTAATGCAATGTTCTCAACATTCTTTTGGGAAATAAAGTCTAGTTCCAAATATCTGACAGGGCAGATCCATCACATCTAAATCACAATAGAATGAGTCGTTAAAAAAAAAAAAAAAAAAAAAAAAAATCAGCTTTTCCGTATGCCTGAGTGTTCATACAATGACCGACTGCATAAGCAAAGTGTACGGTTGATAATAATTTTTCTTTGTCAAGAGAAAAAAAAACTCACAGCTATTAATTTAAAAACCCGTTATTTCATTCAGTGATTCTATGACAATGACCAAGTGCTATCATAACACCAAAAGTAATGTTCAACGAATTACAGAAAACGTGGTTCTTCAAATACACAAAATGGTGAAATTATGCATCTTAGTACCTGAAAAACTAAAATTCGTGACAGTGGTCGTCAACAGCAAAAGCAGATGATCGTTACAATGTGAATCTTCTCAATCATTGTGCTCAACTCTGATCTCAATCTGGTTTATCTCATCACTCTCTTGAACTTGCGCTTTTAGTTTCAGACCTTCGCATGTTTAACTTTGTCCTTTGCCACACGCTGTTTTCCAAATACGCAATAAGAACTTAAGACACAACAAAACCTTTACCAGTTGACGAAATGAGATCAGCATTTCACAAACGATCATCAAAATCGAGAAGCTCCAAACTGCGAGAGAATTGAGACAATATGGCGGTCGTGTGCGACCGACACAAAATGGAAAATAAAAAAAGTAACGGGCAAATTCACTTTCGGTCACAATAAAAAGCCAAAACAAGAAAAAGAAGACAAATAAATTACCTGTCAATGTAAATATTCTGAAACTGAGTTTAGTTCTGGCACGGACAAAGCAGAAAAAAAAACGTAACGTGTTTCCCACTGCTGAGTCAAATATGCCAAACGCCTTCAGTTGTCTACCCCTGATTACAGGCGGCTCTACAGATCAGGAAACTTAAATCATATATTTGCTTTCATTTTCTGGCAAAAATGGAAATTTTCAAACCGTTACAGTGCAAATGTATTGGAGTTTAATGTCAGAATATTTTTGTCTATCCTGAGTCAAATCTATTAAAAGTAATTTTGTCAACGAATAACAAAAAATCGCACATTTCATAAATTGTGTTGTTTCTCGATTAGTTTTCTTTTTCTGGTCATGGTCACATGTGTTTGTTGATTTGTGTAAACGTCAGTCCACAAAAAAAAGCCTGTACGGTTGGTGATCTCCCCCCACTTGTCCTGCAACACTTCAAGCCCAAGTATGTCGAAATCAGGTAGGTACAGTTTCCTGGCTTACACTGGAAATGTTTAGAGAATATACAATCACTTGTCCTCGCAACTGACTTTGTTTTGAGTAGGTTTTGTGATTTCCGAATTTTGAGGCCAAAGGTCAACTCAATAATCGCCTTCGCAACTGTGAATGACATCCGTGACGGCGCGATTGAGATGCTACGGTTTTGCCCTTTCGCTCATCGTTACGATCGCTTCAAACGATGTCTCGTGGATGAATGCATGTTTTGGCCAAAAATGAAAATAAGGAAATAACTGCCACAACGGTCTTACAATAGTCACGTTAGTTCAGGAAGAGGTAGCCGCCGACACCATTGCACATATCTTACGACTGAACATGAACAGGGAATGAGGAAGTTAACCCTCACAGTGCTCTGTATATATATATCAATTTATACTTTAAAGAAATGTAGTTAAAATCTATCTAGTACGGGAAACTGGACACACACCACACTTGAGAATTTGGCTTCTGCATACATATTATTTGCACTAGATATGCAAACCTATACATTTTTAGAAACTAGAGATGTAGAATTTACTGAAAAATAACTGAAAATACTATAGGTGGTACCTACTTGGAGACTGATCTCAAAATATAAGCAGACAAAATTTCTAAACAAGTTATTTGAAAAGTAAGTCAAATGTTAGGAGAGACACAGTTTTTCTCCAGTACTACCTAAATACTTCAGACTGGAGACAAAATGAAGACAAATATGTGCTGGAAACATGGGAAAGATGATAATTCTCTTGACTTGAGCTATGTATAATGAATTGTGCCTCAAATTATATACCTATAATTCAGCATCCAGACAAACAGATTTCACTATATAAGGAAATGGGGTTTGTGCAGGCTTGTCTTGAAGCTAGATAGGTAAAACTATATGTTTTTGTAAACTAGAGATAATGAATCTGAAAAAAAAATTACAAGACAGTACCCTGATGGCAGCTGAAGATATTCTTCACAGTGTAATCCAGAACATTGGCGAAAAGGTAATCCAAAACATCAGCCACATTGTTTGAAACATCACAGTTTTCCTGCTTGAATGTCAAAACACTTGAAACTTGACAGAAAACAAGAAGAACATGTCCTTGAAAGACACAGAACAAAGTTAGGGCCTTGGTCTTCTGTGGAAGGCTGAAAAGCACCAGGGGCAGAGTCCCACGTCTCATCCAGAACATTCCCAGCCGGAGTGCACACAAGTAGGATAGCCAGCAGCACAGTTTCCTTTTTTCTTGACCTCCTCTCTCAGCATCACTCTCCTCTGCAGTAGTGCTTCCAGATTCTGGATCACACAAGAAAAAATATATATCCTAAGTCTTCTGTTCATTTCATTGTTTCATAATGGTGCAAGAGTTGTTACAGAGAGCTTGACTCAGTTTCCACTAATTTGTCTGATTTTCAGAAAGAAGAAAATATGAACAGCATTACTTATTCATTCTATGAAAAATTAAGTCATACGTAAAATCATAAATAAGAATAAAATCTGAATCACTAGCATATAAGGACGGGGAAGGGCTATAGCTTTCATTGGAGACACGCCGCCCACTCGTGACACGCCCCACACTGTTTCCAAACTAAAAAAAAAAAAAAAAGTTATGAATTGTTCTCTTCAAATCACCACTTTTATTCATCTCTAAAGTGCTTTCAAAATGCCTATAATCCACCCAGAAACTATCTTCTAGTCTGATCAGGCCAAAGCCTATCATTCCTGTAAGTAACCATGTACCCTGCCCCCTCCATCCCCCCTTCCTTCATGTGGCAGACCAACAAATGTAAAATAACCAATAACCGCACGCAGCAAGTGTTCCATCACTCGACAAACAAAGTAATCAAAGTTTATCAACTCACCTGCTTCGCTTTCGTTACTACTGCTTTTGGCAACTGATTCTTCACTCGTGCCACTTTCAGGTAACTCCTGCTCAAACTCGGTGGCTGATTCACTCATTATTTCAGTCAAAACAGATGAAAAAAAACTTCGAGATAACTGACTGACAAGGCTTGCCGGTGCACAATGGATACCAGCAAGTCGCATGAAACTGATCAACCCGGATGTTTTTAGCGGCGGTGGTATAACGGTTCTCGTCTGAGCCACGATCGTGGCCCATCACAGTTAGGCGGTAAAGCCACGATCGTGACCCATTGCAGTTAGGCGGTAAAGCCACGATTGTGGCCCATCGCAGTTAGGCGGTAAAGCCACGATCGTGACCCATTGCAGTTAGGCGGTAAAGCCACGATTGTGGCCCATCGCAGTTAGGCGGTAAAGCCACGATCGTGGCCCATTGCAGTTAGGCGGTAAAAGCCACGATCGTGGCCCATCGCAGTCAGCGGTTAAAGGCAAAATCAGTATAGTTGCAAAAGATAGGTGGTAAGACATAAATCTAGTGACTTTCTTCAAAGTGTCTGTACAGAGGGGGGATGAAGATGTGTGAAATGCAGTTCGATAGATTGATAGATCTTAATACACTAGGATGAAGATTTTAGGACAAAACCTAGCCTTACAGTCTGTCCTTGTCATGCATACAGATAGTTTTATTGGTCAAGAGACCAGCAGAAGATTATAAGAAGGAAAGAACTGATACCTGAAAAGAATCGACAACAGGCCTAAAGGCCTACCTGTATTTGGAGCTGATTCAAGTATACTATACTATACATTATTTCAACACATATCATTCATACTGACAATTCAACATAGTAACATTGTAATCTAATTCTACAGTGGTAAGCAGATCATTAAACATAATGATGACATGGGTGGGTAGTCAAACAACAGGAAACAAACATACAAACAAACAAACAAAATAACACAGAAAATTCGGAGGAGGGGGAGGAGAGAGAATGGCAGGTGGAGGAAGAAAAAGGGATGGTAGACAGCGTGGGAGTGGGGATGAGAGATAATGGAGAAGGTTATAAATATGTTTAGATGGTGTATTCGATAGTTTGGTTTTTAGAAGACTTTTGTGAATGGATGTTAATGATTTTAAGCGAATAATCAAATTATTGAGACATAGTGTTTTCATTTATATAGATTTTCTTTAAAAGTTTTAACGTTTTCGTATTTAATAGACTAGGTGGAAGTGAGTTCCAGATGTATATGGTCCAGAGTAAGCTAGGCTTGTTTTGTATTGATCAATGCGTGGGTAGGGTAGTTCATCATGTTATGAGGTTGTTTTAGAGTAGCTCTTGGATGGATTCCATTCTCACGCTCCTCAGGAATCTGTAAAGAGGGCCCGCATTTAAACCTCTGCAAAGAAAAACTGTATGTCTTCATCTATTGTTTGTCTGTCTAACTGTAAAGATTATACAAAAACTGCAAGACTGAGTTGCATTCCATTGACTCGAGGCAATGTGGCAAGAATCCTTGTTTGCTTGGCAAGTGTAAGGGTGTCGTGAAGCTGCCCACACTTGGTGAGTCGCTCAGTCAGGCTAGGAAAAGGCAAGATAACGAGACTGATTTTGGGCTCTGTCGCCAAGGGAAAGTGGCTGATTGACAGGGACTAATAGTGTTCATGGTACTTGCTTGTAAGTCTTAGTTACATTACAAACATAATAGGGATTGATGATTTTCATCGTATATGCTTATAGGTCCTAGTTAAAAACACTATAATTTTGCATACTTCATTTTACCACCAGTAGTCTGCACTTAAGCAGCATTTTTACTGAACCGTTTACTGTATTCACCTTTTTCTGTCCTATTTGACTGCGAACACATGACTGATCATGCTGATCATGAAATATATGATGATATGTCCTAAAGACAAACCTGAACTGTGGCATCTTATACTATACCAAGTCAAACCCATGCGAACTGTTGCAGCTGGAAAGCCCAATAGGCAGAAAATGTAGTGGCTAACTTGGCAGTGTGTACCTGCTCACCATCTTCAATCTAACACTGTAACAGACTTTCCTTTCCTCATTTAGTTTGGCCAGCACCATGCTGTTACCACCTTTCTAGGCTGTTTGGCTGTCTCGGCCAATCTCCATTTAGATTTTCATGTACGTTGCTTGTTTTTCCTTCTTTTGATGCTTTCACTAACCCCCACATATGGTTTTAGCTTTACTTGTGGGTTCAGGACACATCTGATGTTAAACTAAGCATCTCTTTCTTAACAATCGATCTCTTCTCTTTTGTTTTCTTTGTTCTCTCCACTTGTATCTCACCACTTGCACTTTGTCCATCAAACTTGGGATAGCTACCTGGGCCACAAGTCTCGTGGCTGGTTCAATTTCTGATCCACCTCACACCTTGGATTCCTGGTCTGGTATTCTTGTGCGCAAGACACTCAGACCACAAGGATGAGTTTGAAGAGGCCAGGGTATACAGCGGACATGGCACACACATTATTAGTCATCTGCCGTTGTGCAATACAGTTTCCTTGGTTAACCCCAGAAGCGAGTGGGCAGGGGAGTGAGGGTGAAAACGGATGTGAAATTATTTAAGGTTCCTTTGACTATTTCGTAATTTACAGAAGAACTTTCAGAGGGAGAGTATTGGCTCTGCTCCCAACCCCATGGATCCTACCTTTTACATCTTTTTCTCAGATATACAAACAATAGGCAGGTGGGATACACTCACACCATAATGATGCCCTGTCTCCAACAGCCTCGTATGTGGTTAAGCTGGGGTAGCCAATCCACACTTTGATGTTAAGGCTGTCAGGCATCATTCCAACACATTATTAACCACCCTGAGTTAAGGTCTGCGCTGATTACCATGTCAGTATGTATATTTATAGTGTTGTGGGTTACACAGCCAGCTACCCCTGGCTTTGCTGACACAGCCGCAGTTCTCTAGTAGGTCGATCTGCTCATCTATAGATGTTTTGGATGCTGATGACCAACTTCGGTCAGTTCGCATGCCTCTGGGTGTGGCAAGTGTGGACTGCTGCCGCCAGGTGTATCCAGATCAGATGCTCAATTGTCTTCTAGGACATTTGGAGGCAGTCAGGTATGGCCCCCACCTCAGTTAACATCCACTGTCCTGTGGCCTTGGTGGACAGGGGCGAAGGGGTGGGATGGAGGGTGAGCTTTAACCCCTCCCCATGGTTAGGAGTGTTTGTTATGAATATTATCAACAAATGCTCATGCTTTGCAAACCTTTACACACACACACACACACACACACACACACACACACACACACAGGGACACAAGCACACACATCCAGAGGCACACACATACATGACATAGACATATGCATGCATAGGTGCATGATACTGGCCAGTCCTCTGCTTAAGGACCATGGTGCATCTAGACAGCATCAGGGCTCCTTTGGCACTGCTTCCTTCATGAGCCATGGCACTCAGGGTAAGCCCTTTGACTTCACACTTCACACGGGCATGCACGCACACACACACACACACACACACACACACACACATACACACTTTTTTCACACACACACACACACACACACACACACACAACTTTCGCACACACACACACACACACACACACACTCTCTCTCTCTCTCTCACACACAACCACACACACACACACACACACTTTCGCGCGCGCGCGCGCGCACACACACACACACACACACACACACACACACTTTCGCGCACGCGCGCGCACACACACACACACACACACACTTTCGCACACACACACACACACACACACACACACACACACACACACACACACACTTTCGCGCATGCGTGCACACACACACACACACACACACTCTCTCTCTCTCTCTCTCTCTCTCTCTCTCTCTCACTCCCTCCCTCTCTCTGTCTTTCTCTCTCTTCCCCAGCATCCTCCTCAAGGGAAGGAAAACAGCGGGACTCCCCCATAGCCAAGGCACAGAGAAATGGGTAGGGGGACAGACTTGGTCCCCTATCTATCCCCTCTCCGGCTCATGTGGACCTTACAATACATGCTTCCCAGCTTCTGCTTCCTCAGCCCTGCTGCGGAGTAGGCATCAGAGGATACCAGGTCAACTACAGATCAGGCAGCTTTAGAGAAGTAGCGGCCTGATTTCATCACCTGGGAGGTGTGTCCATGGGTCATTCCATGGGACCCATCACCCTGTTCTCAGCACCTTCCTCCTTTACATAGCCAGTATTGCATTTGAAAACACTGTTTTTGGTTCAAGGGGGTCTCTGTCTGGGGGGAACAGCTGGTGATCATTGTCCCTGTCCTATTTTGCATCGTGACAGAGGTCTGTGGTTGCCATTTAGAGATCAGTGGCACTGTTCTGAATGTCCAGTTCTGGTTGTCCTTCCATCATTCAGCAGTGTCAAGAGCTGGAATGACCACGTCTGTCAGGCAGGATCCACAGTCCTGGTGAGTTCAGCATTTGACAGTTTGTAAGCTCATGTTGGAAGTTGTCAGCCTCGACCAAGGTTTTTGAAATATACCGCAGAGTAACCCATGTGGACTCGGCTGGTCTGTCTCCTTTCCTGTTGTGAAGTCATGCTGATACGCAGTGATGTTGTGATTGTAAATGTGTGTTGTAAGCCAGTCCAGGGACACCCCCAGAAGGCAGCTTCTTTTCCTGAGAGACACTCAGCCCTGATGTGGCCCTCTGTGGTCGGCTGGGCTATAACTAGTGCAGCCAGTTTATCTTATTGTGAGAGATACTGGTGAGTTCCCTTCTTGGGAACAGAGCTTTGGAATGGTGCATCTGGCTGTCTGAACACGAACAATTGAGTATGCACACACACTGTTTCCTGTATATCCCTGGTCCGCTGTGCCACATGAAAAATGTCAGCTGTCTCCGCTGATCGTCTTGCTTGACAGAAGAACAAAAGATAGAAAGAAAAAGGTTCTGTTTTTAGAGAGAGAGAAATTTGTTGTTGTTGTTGTTGTCGTACCCAGGCTAAAAGACTCCAAGGATCATCCAAACAGCCGAAGTACTTGAACACTACGGTACAAATGCATCAGCTGAGGATGAGAACTTTACGTTTGTGACCGTTTTTGATTACCCTGCCACATGGGCAGCCACATTCTGACTTTGGAGGATTTTGGAGACTGATAATGTTATGCTAAGAGCTTGTCACAACTGAAGACAATCCCCGCAAAATATGCAGAGCATAACAACATTTTGATGAAGCCTTGGTGTTCTAGCCTATGTCAATTGGCCCGACACAGCCTTATTCTAAAGAGAGAGAATGAAAATGTTCTCTTCCAAATGAGATAGACAGACAAATAAAAAGAACCCACAACAAGAAAAAGAAAAAAGAAAAAAAAAAATGTGAGAAAAAGTATTTACAAAAAAAGAAAAGAAGTACTACTGTTGGGAAAAAAGATGACAGAGAGAAAAGGAAGAGGAGTGCATGTGTAGAGGAAGAGGGGAAAGATAGGGGAAGGGGCTGAAACAAGACGTTATAACCACAAATGGATGGATGAAAGGCTGTGCAAAGAGTCAAGGCATGGGAAAAAGAGAGAAAGAGCATTATCATATTCTGGATTTCAGATTACATTGTGCTTAAGTATATATCACACCAAGGAAGTCTCTTTTTCAAGAAATTTGTTCTCACGCTCCTTTTTGACACTTGAGAGGTATGATCATCTGCATAAGCGAGACAAAAAACAGAGAGAATCGTACAGTTTGGAGTTGAACATTCGACTTTTCACGGAAGACACTCACACAGCGAAGGTGATCAGCCAATCGGAGCAGAGGTGAAGGTCAGGTGCTCTTCAAACCCCATCTCCTTTAGGCTTCATTTTCCTTCTCTTCATTTTCACCAAGATGGATCAAGACTTCATCCTTTTTCTCATATTCTGTGTCCAGCATGATTCTGCTCATAGTATACCTTGTTACTCTTTATTGAGTTATGAAGTCAGAATGCCTCACTTACCATGCATTGACCAAACAACATGGATGAAACACCAAAAGTGGGAACGAGTTCAGCATCCAAAACAAAATGTCTAGTCGTTTGCTTACTGCTTGATTTTGTCCTCCTCAAAACTCATCTGGTGGGACCATATGACAGTGAGATGAGCGAAAGAAAGAGTGCAGAAATAGCCTTTTTCTTTTACTGGATGGAGAGAATCGAGTTATGTGACAATGGTTTTTTAGGGTATCGTCGGCTGTCACATGAGATACGGCGCTGTAAAATGAGATCCTGATGGCTCTGCCCCAGAAGACATGGAGTGATCATTTTATGGCCACTGTATTAAGGCAGCTCCATAAACAGGTGTGGTAGACTATACTACAGTGTGGGGACTGCAAACAGCGTCCACTTTTAGGCCGTGTTTGATAGCTTTCATTCATTTGTTGTACTGCAGATCTCTCTCTCTCTCTCTCTCTCTCTCTCTCTCTCTCTCTCTCTCTCTCTCTCTCTCAGAGTTACACATATACACACAAGTGCATTGATGCATATATATACATGCACAGGCATCTATGCATGTATATGCACACTCTCAGAGGCTTACATGGCGTTGATAGGCAAAATTTATTGTAATGAAAAACAAAGATTTTTTTTTTTTCAAGAAATACTATTCATGAATTTGAGGGATAGTAAATGTACAGAGCTTGAGTCGACCTAACCAAAGGGAAATAAGTTATGGAGCTTGTCAAGGCTGTGAGCACTCCTGAGCTTCAGTTTCAGTTTCATCAAAAAGGCATCACTGCGTGCGGACTAGTACATATCCGCTACACCACATCCGCTAAGTTTTGAGACCTTACTACGCATGATTGGAAGCTGATGGATGAATGAATTAGCAACTAAGATGAGAAAATTGAAGAAGAGGGTCTCGTCGCTACAACTCAGCGGATGTCTGACCTACGCATAGCCCAATGCGCTGGTCAGACCTTGAGTGCCTAATTACCATTTTTTTCTTTTTTTTTTTTCTTTTTTGTGTGTGCGTGTAGTGGATGTACATGTGTGTGTATGATGTGTGGGCATGGGCCCATGTGTGTGCATAGGCGCATGTGTGTGTATGTGTGTGTGCGCGCAGGCATGTGTGCGCTTTTGTGTGTGTGTGTGTGCACGTGTGTGTGTGTGCACACGCATGCGTGTGCATGTGCAGAAGTGTGTGCATGTGTGTGTGTGTGTGTGTGTGTGTGTATTTTGTGGTTTGTGTGAGCACATGTATCTGCATATAGACTGTATGTGTATATATATATGTGTGTGTGTCTTTGTATGTGGGCGTGTGCGTGCGTGTCTGCATTTGTGTGCATATGTGTGTGTGCACGCGTGTGTCGGTGTGGACATGAACATGCAGGCATGTGTATATGTCATTATGTGTGTGGGTAAGAGCAAGGGAACATACGCACACACATTTGTATGTGTGTGAGTGTGTGCGCGCTCGTGTGTGTGTGTGTGTGTGTGTGTGTGACTGCGTGCATGAATCACTCCTGACCTGAACCTAAACATATGATCACCCTGGACCTGGACATGAGGGAAGTGACTGACCTGTTGGGTGTGTGACTGATGCAATCCGTTTTTGTTTTTTTTTTCTTGTCAGGTAAAAAAGGCCCCTCTCCTGCCTACTCCCAGCCCCCTGCCGCCCCATCTGCCCCAGGCTACCCAATGCAGCAAGGGCCACCCATGGCACCCATGGGCGCTCCACCAGCCTACACGCCCGCCCCTCCACCTGGCCACCAAGCCTATCCCCAGCAGCCCTACTATGCAGGTACCAAGACTGTTGAGTATAGTGCCCTTTGTCAACTCACCATTAGATATTATTTATGCATGGTCTGATTCTGATTCAGTGTGGGTATCCACTGGTCATGTGAGCATGTTGCCGATGACGGCTTAAAATATTGGATAAATTGATCGTTGTGGTGTGAAGTCAGGTGTGTGTGTGTTGTGTCAGCTTGTTCCCTTTCTTATCTGTTCTAATAGCGTGTAAGTGTGTATATATATTAATTACTAAGAACCAGATACAGTGGAAATTCCACATCTCTGCCACAACTCTTTGGAAACCAGGTCTTTGAAGAGAAAGAATCATTAGTGGGAGAGGGATTTAGCATTTAGATAAAAGACCATTGAAATTTTTTGTTTTAGTCGGTCTTTGAAGGAAGTATGGGGGGGGTATGGGGGGGGGGGGGGGGGGGGGGGGGGGGGGGGTTTTATGGTCAGGTTGTATATCATAGATTGATAGGTGATGCCAGCCAGGCTTGTTGACTGGCTTATTTGGTAGATCTGATTGTATGAACTTTACCACAATATGTTGGCATCTCTGGTGTAGCCAGCCAGTGGAAGGCAGTCAGAAATGATGTGAGCCGGGCTGTGCTGAGGACAGGGTGTCGGAATGAGCGGTGTGGGTGCACTGCCTCTGAGGTGGCGCAGAGGTTGGGACAGCCAAAAAAAAAAAAAAAAAAAAAAAAAAGAAGTAATATGAGGACAGACTTGTTTACCCTTACGATTTTGCTGTAATTTTTACGTTAAAAAAAAATCAAAATTATGGCCCCCCTACCCCCCCAAAAAAAAAGTTACGGGAAAAAAATAAAAGACAGAAAACTGTTAAATGCGAAATCTCGTCTGCTACTGTTTCGGTCAAAAGCAGTAAGAAGACATTTCCCAGCATGCCTTGCGTCTTTTTAACCTTGTCAAAGATGGCAATGGCGTGGTCTTGTGCGCCAAGGGCCGGCTCTTCCAAATCTTCAAAAGTTGCAAAAGTATTGTGATTATGAAGATTACCAGGGTTTTTTTTTTTTTTTTTTTTTTTTTTTTCAAATGCAGGTTTTTGTCTGAGATACTACAGGTGCATGAATTTGGGGTGAAGAGGTCTGCGAGGGTTATTTTCTGGGTGGGATGTGGTAGGAGCACCAACTTTGTCTTGTCTGCCCTCTTCATTTTTTTCCATCACTGCCTGCTGTATTGTTTACCATTGCAGTCCATGACATACTTGCCAAGACTGCTCCAGGGATGGGGAAAAGGGGAGCAGATTCTGCTCCCTCTGTACTGTCACTGGAATTTTTGTTTGCATTACTTTCTTTATAGTGTGTGTATGTGTGTGTGCTGGCGTACATGTGTATTACTGCTTTTTTTTTTTTTTTTCTAAGGTAATCTAGAGGTTATAAACTATTGTAGAATGGCTGTCACTTTCATCATCCCAGCATAGGTCATAAATCTGACTTGAAACTGTGATCATTTGAACTGCTGGTATGTGACCCAATTTGAGGAGAAAAGTGATTGTCTGCTCCTGCTTCAATTTGATTGCCTTGAACGCTCTTGCCTGAAGAAGTCCAAAGAGGTTGAAACGCATCATGTATGTCTTGTAATTTGTTTTCTGTCATTTGATGGTGTCGTAATTTTTTTAAAAAACTTTTTGCATCTCTGTTTGAAATTATTCACACGTTTTTGTCATTATCTTTTTTGTTTACGATGTGTGTGTGTGTGTGTGTGTGTTTTTCATGATCGTTTCTCCTTAGCTGGTTGATGGGCTATTGAGTTATAACGAGAGTGAAATCAGTGAAATCAGTCTTGGTTGGATGGAAATGGAAGTGTGTCCATATGGACAGAATGGACAGTCAGATGGGTTTGTTCTTTGAAAAAGAGTGTGACAGGAGTGCGTTTACCATCTCAGGTGGAGCAGTACCACAGCCCCAAGTGTATCCCCAGAATCAGTATGGAGCTGTCTACAGTCAACAGACCTATCCACCGGCTCCTGCCATGCAGGTTAATGCTTGCAAGATGGAATTTTGGTCAACTCTTTAGCCAAAAGAAATTTTCAGGTCATGTTCCTGCAACTTTTAAAATTTAATTTCTTAGGACGGCAAACGAACTTTAATTGAACGTTAGACATTCAGTATTTTTCCAAGTTACATATTCACTTCATTTTAAACTGTACCCATGAAAATTCTTCATAGAGGTATGATTACTCAACTTATTTCCAGAAAAGAGTATGAATATGCATGCCCTTAGATGGATCTACTACACTAACCGGTATGAAGTTATTGAATAGACCTCCAGCTTATTTCTGTAGTGGGCAGCATGGGCATTTGTGTTTGTGTTTGTTGTGTGTGTGTGTGTGTGTACTTACCAGTGTGCGGTATCCATCACAGGGATATACGGTCCTCCTCCTGGTGGACAGACTATCGTGATGCCCGGATTGTTCGATGCTGGCGCACGTTTTGATGGGGGAGCACAGGCAACTATCCCAGTGAGTTCCTTTATCATTTTTTTTTTTTTTTTTTAAGTTTTTTACAGGACATCACTTTTCACAAAACATACTTCTGACAAAGTGGGTCTATCATTACCCATTTATTAACAGGGCCTTTGTCTGTGTCAAAGCCAGGAAGCATGGCAGAGGATTAATTAAGATTCAGACATGCCAGCAGTGTTTCTGTATGGTAAGCGTAATGTTGCTTATAGCCCAGCCAACCACAAAGGGCTATATCAGAGCTGTCACCATGTTAAAATCAACTCACAAGTCATAAAAAAAAAACCTTTCACACATCTCCTTAAAAAATACACCTTCTAAAGACATATCAGAAACTTCGTTAAAATCTTTCTCCCGTAAAATCCTAGATCAGATGAAAAATGTCGATCTCTTTCAGAAATTCAAAGATCATGTCATGTGGGACATCTCTGAACCGGGTTTTTCATGGAATCTGCTGTAAAGTGTTTATGTCTCACATCGTGCAAGTCCCAACAGTCTAGAAGAATATGTTTCACTGTGAGTGGACCATGGCATGGAATGCACCATGGAGTTTTCTTCACCTTTTAAAAGATAAGAATGGGTATAAAACGAGTGGTCTGTGAGCAAGTAGCACAAGACTGTTTTGTCTTTATGGCCGCCTCTCTAACATGGTAAAAAAAAAACTTTTCAGGCTTGGACAGATTTTAAATAGTTTGTAATCCATCTGCGAGTTCCATTCCTCTTTGCCAGAGGTCTCTGATGTAAGCCTGTGTTTGGGGTTTCAAGTCAGTGTGAGGAATAGAAAACCTGCACAATGTTTCCCTTGTGGCACGCACTCTTGGCAAGTTGATCAACCACCTTATTGTCTCAAATGCCCACATGGCTGGGAACCCAAGCAAAAAATTGTGTGTTGTATCCATCTGTTTTTAGAGAGGTGTACAGTTCGAAAACTTTCAGCAGTGTGAATGTCTGCCTGCTGTACTGTGAAATCAGTGAAATGGTGTTTGGGTATTGTCAGGATCGGCAAAATTTTGTGTATCTCCTGGGTTCAAAGAGATTCAGGCTAAAGCAAGATCCTGTTGTTCATCTCTTTTTTTATAGTTGATTATGTGTAGCATGACTGTGAACAAAGCGGGCATCCTGAGAAGAAAGAGTTTGTGGCTTTCCACACCATGCGGCTGATTTTTAATGTGAAAAAAAGAGAAGAAAGGTGCAAGCTCCATGTTCTGGTGGCCTTAGGGAGAGCGAGGTTCACTGTATCCAAGGCACAGCACTGTGGAAGAGGGAGCCCATCCCTTTCTGCTCTTCAACCTTCCCTGACCTGAATCGGGTTCACATTTACTGTTGGATGGATGGAGAGTTTTCAGGCTGTAAAAATCCGACACTGCAAATGGTTCAAACTCATTACCTTCAGCTCAGAAGGCAAATGCTCCAACCATTTGATTATGGTCTCTGGTTTGAATACATTGCAAGATCTCTCACAATTACTGACTGAAGCTGTAAAAAGCCAGGAAGTGACATGGATTTTTGTTTTAAACAGAAAGAACTGTCACGGCAAGCATCTACCATACTAACAGTAACGCACTGGATAGAAAGAAGAAGAAGAAGGAAAAAAAAAAAAGAAGAGCACGAAAAAAAAAAAAAATCACGTCAGTAACTTCTAGCAAATGATGGGAAAATGTCTGCAAAATAGCTGGAAATGTGAATGAATGAATGGGAATGAATACGGATGTGTATGCCAGATGATGGATATCGCTGGTGTATTTTCTGTCGCTATGCGCTGTTTGTTTGAATGTTAGCTACAATTTCAGCTATGAAAAAAGAATGATGATGTCTCGCACGTAAAATTGTGCTGTGCGGTCATCATTAATAAAAAGTTTCGGAGGGGCACCACTCTGACTTTTGAAGAGGGGCAGATCAAAGAGATCAAGGATCTGTAGAATGCAGTTTTGTTTCATGGATCTACACTGTTTATCTTTCTCTCGTAGTAGATTCATCATTTTATTTAAGAGGCACATTTTGTATTTATACTTGAATATAATGATTTGTGTACATGTGTTTGGAAATGTGATCATATCGAAGAAAAAAAAATTAAGTGTCTTTTTTTTTCTCTGTTATGAGGCAGCTACACAGGAATACTACATGGTCAGTTTTTTGTTGTTGTTTTTTTCTTATAATGCTTTTAAAAATCAATTATACTCAAATGAGTTACAGTTACATATTTATGGAAAGTCACACGGACGAAGTTGTAGGATTGCATCTTATTTTGTAATGACATTCAGGATTAAAAGTATGGCAACAGTTCAGAATTGGTGGGTTGACCACAATTCAGTTCCAGGGTCATGTACTACTGGCACCCATGTGCATGTGCAGTTATGATGTCTGTGTCCTCGTTGTCATTTATGTGATGCCTGGACTACTAAACCATCCCCTGTGTTGTGAAATGGATTGTCTTCTATGCAGTCACACATTTTTTTTCCTTTCACGGCTGTGTTCAGAGCAAGTTACTTAGTTTTGAGAGGCAGGGGATTTTACAGCTCGCCCGCAGCTGCTGAGGCCAAGCCATGAATGCAGATCAGGGAAAGGGGTGTTTTCTGCAGGCCGCTCCCCACCAGCCAGCTAATCACGTTGTACTCGGTGAACTGAATGTCATCTGTGCATAGCAGTGTGTTCGGCACTGTGGAGGGGCCATTACAAATGGGGCTGTCGGTTTGATAATAAGTGGCTGTCATGAAAAATGTAATATATCTGCGCTCTTGAGATGACTGAATTGGCGAATTCCCGACAATTCTTTCAATACCAAACTGAAGTTGGTTTATTTTTTCCTGTACATAACATACATAAGGCATGAAAGCTTATATGCAAGTAGTCAGGCGATATTAGAACAATGACAACACATACAAAATTGTGCAAAAATAACGTCATCACTTTCTGGGTATGAATTTTCCCTAGTTAACTAGTACACAAGTTTGATACATGCCTCTGCTCGAACTACAGCAACAAAAATGTTGGATTAGAAATGTGTAAGGCTTGTTTGTTCGCCCTTTCACTAAGTGTCTCGTGCGGGACAGAAAAATAAAGCTGTGTGTTCATTCTAGAGACAAATTGAAAGCAACAATTTTTTTCTTTTTTTTTTTTTTTTTTTTTTTTTTTTTCAGTTCTACCTTGAATCAAAGCATATCACAATTGGCTGCTACAAGAACTGGAACAAAAACCTAAAATGCCACATCTTAACACTGAAAATCATATGCAAATAGAAAGTAGAATCGCCCTCAACAGGCAGATGCTGGCAAATCATTAGCTAATTGGTAACGGCAGATGGGCAGATACAGGTGGTTCATTAATGGAAAGATTGATTGACAGAATAACCTGTCTGCAAATTAATAGAATAGTATTAATCTTCATTATAGGAGTGCAAATATTTCTTTAAAATGTTCTATTGTCATTTTGTCTGAATTTTTAATTCAAAATTAGTTCAAATATAAATAGCTGTGGGTGTTCTGGCTCAAGTGGTCCCATTTTGCTGCTGCTTGTTTATGTGAAAATCGACAGTCCATTTATTATTTCATAACAAAATTGTGGGGATGGGAAGGGGAATGAGAAGTAATGATTGCCAAAATCAGACAAGTTATTTCTGTGCACCTTGACCCTCTTATCTATCTTTCTTGAGTACAAAGGCCGTATCACACTGTGTTGTTTACTTTAAAGCATCTAATGCGAAGTGAATGTCAAAACTATCATTTACCAACCTTCAACAACTGACAAGGCAGCAACAAAATATCCAGTGGCATTGGATCAGAAACATAATTCAAACACAAGACGAAGTACTTTTGCACCTACAAGAACTCACAGTTTCTGTTTCTGAAGTGGGAACAAATGTTTTGGCCACAGAAGAATGTTGTTTTTTTTTCTTTTTCTGGAAATGGCATTTGACATGCTGCTGTATATTATTCATGGTTTCAGGTGATTCACATGTAACTAGGTGTGGGGTGATCACAGCATATGAATGCGAGATTAATAGACTGGCATACCTGCCTGGTCATGTGTGGTTTTTGTTTCGTGTGTGGAAATTTTGTCACAAAATGTATGAGAGTACAAAATCAGCATGAAATAGTTATCCCATCAAGGTTCGAATGTGTTCAGCTTTACTCTCCCATGTATCGATAGATTCCCAACTTCTGTAATGCTCCTTGTGCTTGATGCTCCCTCTGCTTGTGTATGATGTGTATGTGTGTGTGTGTGTATGTGTGTGTGTGTATGCGCATGTGTGTGTGCACATGCAGTGTGATCTCCAGCCGTGGTATGGGAAAATTTCTCCCAACTCCCAAGAAGGAGCTTTTTTTCCATTGTGGATGAAGGAATATCAAGCCAAGGGAATATAGAGCAGGAGGAATGGCAAGCAGGGAGAATGTTGGACAGGTGGAGTATCAAGCAGGGAGATCGATATTCTTTTCCAGTGCAGCTGGTTGGGACAGTTTGGGAAAAGTGAAGGACCCTTTTCCCTGTTGTGAAAGTCGAGGGAAAATGGCACCGAGTTAGGAAAGATCAGAAAAGACGAGATGCGAGTGTAGAGAATCCAAAAAGAGATACAGAAATAAGCAGGGTGATGGAAAGAAAAGCACAAATGAAGTTAGAAGACTATTTGATTGAAAAGCAAGAAATAATTTGGCTGTCAAAGCTGCTGATGTTGCAGCTCTCATGTTATGGTGATTAATGATTATTGCACCACCGTTTTGGTTTAATCGTTCGGTTAAAGAATGCTCATTTCCTAAAGGAAGTAATTCGAGGCCCTAGGGAACATGTCTTCTGGGATCGGAAACAGTGGGGAATTTTACATCAAATTAAATAGTGTGAATCCTGTCAATCATCGTAGATCTGTTTCTTCTTTCTCCCGTCAGTTCACTCCCTCCTTCCCCACATCAGTAGCACACGTCTTTTGCCTCTGCACACTTCTCTATTCCAGCAGTACACTGTATCGAGAAAGCATGAACAGAGATGTATTTTGTCTTTCAGCCTCCTCCACCCGGGTGTCCCCCCCAACGCAGCACAGGTAGCAGCCATGCAAGGCCACACCGTGGTGGGCAGCCAGCAGCGAAGCAACTTCTGGACTGACGGCTCCGGAGGGGGCGTATCTTTCTGGGTAGAGAGTCTTTACCTATGAAGCTGCTTCTCTTCCCCCCAGTCCCTGAGCTCTGGTGGGAGAGAACTTCTGCCTGGAGTGGACCTGGTGAAACAGGCTTTGGCAAACTGGACTTGAGAGAAGGGAGTTTAAAAGAAAAAAGAAAAAAAGGATGGCTCATGTTTTTATAAGGAGTTTAAAAGAAAAAAGAAAAAAAAGGATGGCTCATGTTTTTGTAAAAGATACTGGTGTGAGGGGAGGGGATTCCACCTGTTATGTCCAATGGTAAAAATGTAAAACAAGAGAAATATGACTGTGGCTTGGATTAAAGAAGAAAACGGTGGAAAATAAAGTTGAAATAAGTGTGTGGAAGAAAGTCTCTCCCAAGACACTAGAAGATAAATGAAACCCAAGACCTTTGCCATTTCATTTCAAACGAATGAGAAGAAACAAGAGTCAGCCTGAAGTTCATGTGTCGTCTTTTTTTTTTTGGCTAACAAAAGGGAACAGTGTGCAGGGTTTGGGGATTGGTGGCTTGTTGTGATTTGTTCAATGTGTCATTGTACAGTTCAGATCTTTTTGTGCTTTTTCTTTTTTTTAAGTCAGCTTGGATATGTATACAGTGTTACGCTGTTGTGTGAATATAGTTCGTTCTTCTTTTTCAGCTTATTTGTACAGTTATATGTAAATAATTTGTATAAGCAGATTTCCCCCTTTTTTTCTCTCAAGATATCGTTTTAGTAACGCAATGCTATTGAAGCCTAACTTAATCTGACAAAATGGATTGAAATACATGTTTCCAGCACTCTTCTGTCAGTTGTATTAAGCTTTGCCTACAACAGCCTTAATCAAAATAATTGTGAGCTTTCCAAGACAGTAACCATTCTCCACAATATGGACCGATTCAGAATGCAGGTACTGGACAAAACTGGATGGGCATAGTTTGGGTTTTTTCTTGTGTAGAATTGCCTTCCTGAAGCACAGATGTGTCAGTTGTTTTTAGTGTTAGTAAATGGTGGTTATAAGGACAGGAGAGACTGTTTGTTGCCAAATATTAAAGCTAGGGGTATTGATTGCAAGGGAAACTGGATGGGTGGGAATGATATTAGAAAGGGGAAGGGCAGTGGATGAGGAGGGAGGTTGGAAGAAGAGTGGTTACAGCAGCGTCAGTAGGTTAGTAAACTTTTTTTTTTTCACTTTTCAATCTTAAATTGGGAACCTAATGGTTAGGATAAAAGCGGGAAGGGGAAAAAAATATTTTTTTAGATTATTGTGAACTTTTCTTCTTCTGTTTCTGAGAGGCAGCCTTTCCAAACTTTTGCCGCTCATGTCATGTTTCGCCCATTACATTGCATTGCCGAAGTGTTTTTTTGTGCATGTACCGGCTTGCATGAGTACAAGTTAACCATTAGCTCAGCAGTCAGCGATTTCAAGCTGTGATTACAGTCCCCTTACAGACTTCTTTTTGGGGTGCATGTTGGTGTGATTTGAACCAGTCGCCTGTGCATACAACATTCTGTTCTTTGCCTTATGCTGTTGTGATTTCAACAGATCACTTGTGCTCAGATATCACAGAATGTCTGGTAAGTTTCTCCTCAGGGATTGGCTTATTCATCATATAATTTGGTACTTGCACATTTGACATGTCTCCGACTGTCCGAGTATCCGTCTTTCTTCCTTAGTCCTTTTCTCTGATCTAATGATTTTTGTATCTTGCTTGCTGTGTCATACTTTAACGCTGTGTGTTTTTACAAAATGTTCTTTCTGGCCTGCTTTTTGTTATGAACAGGGTGAAGCACAGGCAGAATTTGTGTATTTCTTAGAAAAAAAAAAAACAAGTGTTGAAAGCTGAGGGCAATTGTCATGTTGCATCCGTCCCCTAAAGTGAATTGGATGAAGTGCTGTGGGCAGGGGGGGGGGGGGGGGGGGGGGGGGGGCGCAGGGCGGTATGTGTGACTAAATTAGAACCCCAGGGCTTTCACTCAGCAAGGCAGCTGTGTTGTCTTTTGCTTGGGTGCAACATTTCAAGGTGGGGGCTCGATTTGAAAAACTGGAGGCTTTTTTTTATTTATTACCTCTGACAATTTCTTTCTATTTCTGCTTCTCGTTTTTTTTTGTTCTTGTTTTTTTGTGTATGTGTCTGTTCTGTGTCTCCTGTCTTGTTTTTTTGTGTATGTGTCTGTTCTGTGTCTTCTGTTATCACTCTCTCTCTCTCTCTGTGATTTGTGCACAATTATTGATGAGGAACGGACTTGAGTACTGCTTCAGAAGTGGTTGATGATGATGAATGAGAAGAATCATTTCCTCCCCCCCCCCCCCCCCCTTTTTTTTTTTTTTTTAATCTTTTTTGTTTTTGTTAGCTCAGAAAAATTACAGCCGGCTTTTGTTATTAATTTGCTCAACTTGAATCAGTGGAAAAGTATGCTTATTTTTTCCAAACCAATCTTGCCAGTGAAAATTGAAAACAATGGTAATCTCATGCGTGCAAAAGGCTCACTTGCATGTATGATGAACTACTGGAAGGCAGTGTTTAACATTATATTTGAAGAGTGTTAGATCGTGGTGTATTTTTTTGTCCTTTTCAATCGTCAAATGTCATCATTTGAGACTAGATGCCTTGATTGGCTGTGCTGACTGTCTGTACGGGTGCGTTGGTGTCCTAATGAGTATTCTGTTAACCATGAAACAGCCCATCCTATAGGCCTCTCTGGAATTCTGCTGCATAGAACAGTGCTTTCACTGACAGTGGTATTTTTTTCTGTGATCTGGACTGATTTTTGTTTTCTTTATATAATCATCATATTTATACACTTCAATATCAAATGCATTGTGGATCCTTAGTTTCACAGTAAATATACATCTGTTCAAATGTACAAGAATCATTTCTTTTTGTGTTATGTGTGATGAGAGATGTTGTCCACCCTCACTCCCGTTGGAATGCTCCCACTCATTTGGTAGAGTAAGCTTATGCAGCCACCCACAATGTGTTCTAATTGCCACTGAATGAAATCAGTTTCTTCCCTCTTTAATTGTAATCCATCACTCTCTCTTTGCATCCTACACATGAAAATAATACACACATACACACAAGCTGTCTTTAATAATGATCCAAAAGACCAAGAAAAAATAAGCACACAAAAATCAGTTCACACAGTCAACAAGAGAGAGATTGGGAGTGGAAGAAGAAAGGGTGGAGGGGACTAACATAGAGAGAAGGGGGAAAAAAATAAAGATATGTTTGTAAAAAAAAAAAAAAAAAAAAAAAAAAAAAAAATCTGAGTTCATACTGTATGTCTTTTACTCTCTAACTATCTGAAATTTTCTCATTGGTTTCACAAATCAAGTCATCACAAACTGCGCTTCCATAATGATCTCTTAACTTGATGTTGTAAAATATATGACTAATTGATGATAATGATGAACAGTTTTTATATAGCGCTGTTGTCCTGCCCTTGGCACTGTCAATGCTTTACTTGAAAAAAAAAACCCATATATTCACACACACACACACACACACACACACACATGCAACGTAACGATAAAACAACTAATAATCTATGGATCTCCCATCCCCAACTCGAGTGATTATAGGCATTGATGAGAATGCATTTTCTAAAGCTGTGTCTTAGAAAAAAAAAAAGAAGCTGGGGGGTACTGCAGAGGGCAAAAGGGAGGCATGTTTTTTATTCATAAGCGAAAACTTGTTTTCAGTACAAAGAAGTGGAATGTATTAATACAGTAATAATGTTATTGCGAAAATTCAGTTCTCGCCAAAGTCGTCATTTTTTCCCCTGGAAAAGCACCATTTGTTCGCTAGTATGGCTTTGAGAACACTCATTTTATGGAGCTGTCTGCATACAGACTGTTTAACCCTCTACGCTCTTAAAAAGTGAACAGCTGGGCTGTCCCTCTCCTGCCTAGCCATTTGGGCTTATCTACTTGAACAGAAGAGAGTATTTGATGTAAACACCATCTCAGGAACTATTGTACAACAAATTCACCCGGTAATGCTAAATGACTTTATAGCTACATAATCCTTCCCTCAGACATAATGCCACAGTAGCCGCTTAGCAGCATGAGCTTGTGTGGTTCAGGTCTATTCGAGTTTATCCTTTCGTTTTAGGTTGCCTCTTGTATCTGAAGAATCCATGGGGAAATTTGGTGGTACATCATTTTTTAAATGGCAAGTAAGTGATAAGTGATTTGGTAGTCCAAAAGTTACAGCCTTATAAACCCAGCACCAAACAGCAGCTCCATAGGTTTCTCGATACATCTATATATAACTAGCTTACCCGCGTTGATGTAGCTTGTACCCGCTCCCGCCCCATTCTCCCGCTTTTGTCTCGTAAAGCAGCCCAGCAAGTGGTCTTTGACACTCTCCTGTCTCTTTCTGCTCCATTGACACGTCATTGTTAGTAATTACGTCATTGATTTTTTTTTCGCAGACGTCATTTGTGTGTGTACAAAGCTTTTTCTCGAATATTCAGATTCTTATAATTTTTTGAATTGACATTCCAAAGCACATCATGGCCTTGGTACAATTCAATTAATTGTTTGGTCTCTGAATCGGACAGTTTGACCACCTTGCTGGAAGACGCCATTGTTTCCATGTGCCAAGGGTGTCGGCTCAATGCTGAGCGTTGATTGGTTGGAGGATACTACTAGCTGTCCGTTTCGAATAGATCACGACGTATCTCGAACGGTCGGGTTGAACTTGATGCCGAAGGCCGTTTGAGACGTACGTTTTACTGTGACACACGCTGCGTTTGGGATCGGGTTCGACCGGTACTTCCGAAGCGTACGGGCAATTTTGGGCCGATCAGCACCAAATTTGGTATCAAGTGTCCTTGGTGTCCTACAAACAGCAACGTCGGGTCGGCAATCGTGACGCATTGCGTCGTGACGCAATATGCTTCCACAGACGCAAAACTCAACATCGGAACACTACACGACAGACAAACTCAGCTTCATATAATAGATTTATTATTAATAGATTTTGGAAAAGTGTTCACGTGAATGTTCAGGGGGAAAAATCGAACAAAACGCGCATACCCCCCAAAATTTAATTTGAATTATGGACGAAACCATGAACTTCTGATTCACGAAGGTCATTCATGGCAAAAACTATGTAAACAACATAAGAAAGCTGTGAGGTATTCACATAAAAAATCGCACAAGAGAAATCCCAAGAAAAAGACTGGTGTCCTTTGCCTGTTCTGCACACGTCACAGCGACTGAATGACGTCATGAACGTTTGACAATAATCAGACTTCTTCTGTATCACTTGACCATGTGTAGATCTGTGGTAAGTCGACATCCATTTCTAATTCGCAAATCTATTATTTATTCTTTTAGTACAAACTCCGAAGTAGACGAACTTTTCGGCTCATCCAAAAAGTCTGTGTTTTCGGGCATCGCGATTCCATCTAATTTCTTCTCTGTTCTATAGATTTGAATATCAAAACATACACGCCTAGAAAGGCTGAATTAACCTTCTTTTATTTATATATGTTTTATTCTTCCAATCGAACTTAAAATCGTGACAATGCCGCCCAAAAAGAGAACCCGGCTCACACGTTCTTCTGCTACGGCCAGAGTTCAACGTTCTCGATCAGAAGAAAGCAGTGAAGGAGATATGCAAGACAACAGAAAGGCAGAAAACGCAAGGCAGCACGTAGACACCAAGAGAGAAACCGAACAGAGGGAAGGTAGACGAAAAAGCGACAGAGAACGCAAAGCAGCACGTAGAGCAAGAAACTTTAGAACAGAGAAAGGTAGACGAAAAAGTGATAAAGAACGCAAGGCAACAAATAGACAGCAAGAAAGCCAACAGCATAGACAGGTTAGAATAGAACAAGATATGAAGACGTGTGTGAGCGCTAGGGGTTTATCACAACCAACCAAAATCAGATGGCTTAACTCAGCATTTCATTACAGCGCTTCAACCATCTCCAGTAACCACAAGAACGTTTTCATCGGCACTTGTCAGCAGAGTGCCCACATTGCCATGCTCTGAAGTGGAGAGGAGAGGCACCAGGAATCTGCTGCAACAGTGGCAAGGTCAGACTGCCACCCCTGATTGAACCGCCAGAGCCTCTTCGATCCTATCTCCTTGGGAACTCTGCAGACACCAGTCGTGTCCTTTCAATATACTGAAGTATAACTGCTTTCCAAATGACTAGCTTCGGATGTGCACGGGAGGTAAAGCTGCCTGGATACATGCCTACATTCAAGGTGCAGGGACAGGTCTCCCAAAGCATTTGGGTCCCTGCTGCCGCAGCCATCAACCATGCCACAGTTTTTTTTTTTTCCAGATTTACGTTTATGGGAGACAGTGAAAAAGAAGCTACCAGACGCTGCAAGGTTATGCCAGGTGTGAAACCAGAGATCATTCAGCGCCTGCAAGCCATGCTGCACTCTCACAACCCTTATGTAGTCAGCTTCAAGACAGCCCTGGACAAAGCGCACTTGCCTGAGCACAGGATCGTTATACGACCCGACAAAGCCCCTGCAAACCAGCACCCACGCAGATTCCATGCTCCATCTGCAGACGAAAGTGGGATGCCCCATCATGCTGCTGAGAAACCTGGATGCTCCTCGACTGTGCAACGGAACACGACTGGTCGTGAAGCAGCTGATGCCCCGCATCATTGAGGCCACCATTATGACTGGACAAAACAAAGGAGAGGATGTGTTCCTGCCAAGGATCCCCATCATCCATCCCAACATGCCCTTCCAGTTCAAGCGGCTGCAGTTCCCTGTGCGCACGTGCTTCGCCATGTCCATCAACAAGGCCCAGGGACAATCGCTGACGGTGGCTGGCCTTCACCTGGACATGCCCTGCTTCGCGCATGGACAGCTGTGCGTGGGCTTCTCACGACTTGGCAACCCTGATCGCCTGTTCATCCTGGCTCTACAGGGAAAAACAAAAAAACATTGTCTATCCCCAGGCCTTGCAGTAAGCACCGAGCTCAACCTGACAATATTCTAATGTTTCAGTTTCGCTGGCATAAAGGTTTTTTATGTGAAAAGTAGAATTAATATGTAAGAAGTTTGAGTGATAAATAGAACAGATATAGACTGCTTTTGCTGTTTACGAAAGAAACAAAAGCCTGTTATGTATGATATTGCTTTTAACTTCAAGATCCTCCCCAAGATTGGATGTCACCCAAACTTCTCAGCATCATCAGATCCTTCCACAAAGACATGCAAGGCACCATCGTCTTTGACGGCTCAACATCAACTGCCTTCAACATACGGAGCAGAGTGAAACAGGGTTGCGTCCTGGCTCCCACCCTGTTTGGAATCTTCTTTGCTGTGATGCTGAAACACGCATTTGGTCCTGCAGCTGAAGGTATCTACCTCCGAACCAGGACAGACGGAAAGCTCTTCAACCTCTCCAGATTAAGAGCCAAGACTAAAGTCAAGCTGAGGTGCCTGCGTGACTTCCTCTTTGCAGACGACGCAGCAGCAGTAACCCACCACACTCAGCCAAGGACCTACAGCAGCTCATGACTCGCTTCAGCGATGCCTGCCAAGACTTCGCTCTTACCATTAGCTTGAAGAAAACACAGGTCATGGGACAGGATGTTGACTCTCCCCCCCAGTCATCAGCATCAATGATCATGAACTGGTTGTCGTTCATGACTTTGTTTATCTGGGGCTCAACTATCTCAGACACCCTCTCACTTGACGCAGAGCTCAACAGGCGTATCGGCAAGGCAGCCACCACCATGACCAGACTGACAAAGAAAGCATGGAACAACAGCAAGCTGACCGAGCACACAAAGATCCAGATCTACAGAGCCTGCGTCGTGAGCACCCTACTGTATGACAGCGAGTCTTGGACTTTGCGTGCCCGACAAGAGCGAAAGCTCAATGCTTTTCATATATGCGTAGCCTCCGACACATTCTGAACATCACCTGGCAGGACAAGTCCCAAAACAACACTGTCCTGGAAAGAGCCGGATGCACCAGCATGTACACGCTGCTGAAACTGAGACGTATGCGCTGGGCTCGGCAATGTCGTGCACATGAATGACGGACGGATCCCTAAAGACCTCCTCTATGGAGAACTTGTGCAGGCAAACGTCCCACACAGCAGACCACAGCTGCGATTCAAAGACGTGTGCAAGAGGGACCTAAAAGCCTTGAACACTGACCAGAATAACTGGGAAGCAACAGCCCTCGAATGGTCAGCCTGGAGACAGACTGTGCCCAAAGGTCTCTCCATGTTCGAAGAGACACTCGCTCAGCAGCACGGGGAAAAGAGAATGAGAAGAAAGGCTGCAGCCCAGCATACATACAGACCAGCGTCAGACTTCACCTGTGCCCTCTGCCACAGGGACTGTCATTTCCCGCGTCGGAGTGGTCAGCCACACCCGTCGCTGTACCAGAATAGACAGCTAGAGCGCAACTCCATAGCCTTCCGAGACTGAAGGATGCCTACTTAACTAAGGTAAATACAGAACGTTTAGGCAAAGTAAAATTCAGCAGAACCTGAAAAAAAAAAATCTTCTGATTTTAGAGTTCTCCGTTTTAAGCCCTGATTGTAATGAGCATTCGGTTTACAGATACAGAGGGATGCTAGGAACGCCATTCACCACATCTTATCAAAATAAAACCCCGTTAAAAACCGTTGTTTCTTATTTTTCACTACATTTTTATATAAATCAGTTTATAAGAAAAATGGTTGAACGAGGGCTGAAGACCTGAGTAATGTAGGCTTATAGACCTCTCTCTCTCTCTCTCTCTCTCTCTCTCTCTCTCTCTTTTATATACCCAGGCGACGCCGGGTAACCGGCTAGTACCTTGCATAAATCCTTCTTCACCCTCTCTCTCTCTGTGCATATGCACGTGCATGCATGTGCGTGTGTGTTTTTATGTGCGTGTGTGTTCATGGCCAGTCTTGCTGCATATATTGTATGTATCCTCTGTGTGTGTGTGTGTGTCCATGAAGAGAATAAAATAATAAGATAAATAAGATAAGGTTGCTTATAGCCCAGCCGACCGCAAAGGGCCACATCAGGGCTGTCACCGCGTTAAAATCAACTCACAAGTCATTCATTCGCACAATTCTTTAAAATACATCCAAAAACCCATCCGAAAGTTTGTTAAAAATCTTTCCACTGTAAAGTCTCAGATCCGATGAAAAATGTTAATCTCTTTCTAGAACTCAAAATTGCATCAGGCGGAACATCTCTGAACAAGGTTTTCATGGAATCTGCTGTAAAATGTTTGTGTCTCACATCGTGCAAGTCCCAACACTCTAAAAGAATATGTTTCACTGTAAGTGGCACATGACATGGAATGCACCACGGAGCTTCTTCACTCTTTAAAAGGTAGAAATGGGTAAAATACGAATGACCGGTGTGCAGCCGGCACAGCTCTGTTTCTTCTTTACGACCACCAACGTAGATGACAGGAACTCCTTAAGGTTTGGACGGATCTGAAAGAGTTTGTTATCCGTCTGTGTATTCCAATCCTCCTGCCAGAGGTCTCTGACATAATCGTTAATTTGGGGTTTCAGATCTGAGCAGGGGATATATATGTTGGACAATTTCTCTGTTATGGCATTCTTGGCCAAACGATCAACCATTTCGTTCCCTCCGATGCTAACATGATCAGGAACTTACTATTCAATGAATATTTTCTTTTAAACCGTATACATAGCAAGTATGCTGTCCATGTCAGGTACATTACACACAAATATATTGAGAGGCACAGAGAAAGGGTGTGTGTATACAGGGTGGTGCATTTTCTAAATCCTCATTTACATGTTTATCACTGCTACACATCAAAATTTCAGCATGATTCATATCCACCTTCGTCCATCAAAAAAACATCCCAGTTAGAATCTTCAACCGTTTCATACATGCCCAAAGTAAGCTGGTGCAGCAAACAGTTGTGGCTGTTTTCCAAACCAATGAAGGGGTTGTGCCGAAAGCTGTAGACATCACATGCTCCTTCGTTGACACACGCCACAGCGCACACTGCCCAGCTTTTAACCTCCAACGCCTTTAGACTACCTGCCAGACGATGCCCAGCCTTTTTCTGGCAAAATTTTCTCTGGCGGAAAGGCTTTAGTTCTGGAAGCAAAGGGGAGATACATTTTTTTACTTTTTCATGTGAAATTCGTCTTTCTTGGAACACAAAATTCATTTCATCATAACCACAGGAATAACCACACAATGAGCTGGAGATAGGTAAAAGATTAAACAGAAGACTAATCCATTTACATTTCCACTCTTACTGCTATATATTAACACAATGGATCAAACTAAAGATGTGGAGAGATGGAGGTAGATCATACATTTCTTTTTTAATAAACTTTATGGTGAACACCAGAGATGAAAAAAAGGTGCTGACAAAATGATATGCAATGTTTCATTATCTAAAAGATGTTGCTGTCCATGTTTGAGAAAGTGTAATATCACTTTAGGATTTTTTTTTCACAAGCAGATTCGCATGTGGACACTCGGTAAATCATGTATATATACAACTTCCTCTGGGGAGAGATGCCATGTAACATGATGCTTCTGTCTAAAATAAACGAGAATACAGCATGAGTAATGCCGACTGTGTGCAGATTTTTTCTTTCACAACCACAAAGGCATGCATGCTCTCTGTCAATCATACAAGAAAATACAATCTTACTTGAAAACTAAACTGTACACACACACACACACACACACACACACACACACACACACACACACACACACACGCGCAAAACATACAGTTTATGTTTCTGCTTTATTAACAACACACCGAATGCCTCGTCATCTGTAAATAAGCCACCGGTGATGATATTGCCTGGAATTGTCGCCTCGCTTTCTTCTCTCTCCTTTGCCTTTTCCCTTGGATTCCTGTCCTCTTTTCTCTTCGTTTTTTTTTTTGGTGTGAAGGCCACCTGATTCTTTCTCTTTCTTCTTCACTTTTTGCCTTAGCTGGAGACTTCCTCAGTCATCTTCTACTACCTTCTTCGCCTTTTGCTTGGAATGAGGACTAGTTGATTCATATTCTCTCTCTTGTTTGCTTCTCTCCTTGGCTTAGAGACTAGCTCATTCATCTTCTCTCTTCTTCGCCTTTCTCTTTGGCTCAGAGAGAATTTTCAGTCGTCTTTTCTCCTATTCGACACCCTCTTTGGCTTTACCCCTTTTATCTTTCCTCATCTTGGTTTTTCTCCTTGGCTCAAAGACAACCCCATTCATCATCTCTCTTCTTTGCCTTTCTCCTTGGCTTAAAGACAACCTCATTCGTCTTCTCTGTTGTTTGTTTTCTCCTTGGCTTAAAGACTACCTCATTCGCATCCTCTCTTTGCTTTTATCCTAGGTTTGAAGGCTACCTCATTCCTTCTTTGCCTTTCTCACTGGCTTAAACACTATCCCTTTCACCTTCTCTCTCTCTTTGCTCAAAGGCTGTCTCTGTAATCTTACTTGCCCTCCTCCTTCGCTGAAAGACCACCTTGATCTTCTCAACACAAATCAACATGGAAGCACCGCCTATGTACAGATACAGCAACAGTCTTACTTTTCAGTAAATATTTCACATACATTCTCTCTCTCTCTCTCTCTCTCTCTCTCTCTCTCTCTCTCTCTCTCTCTCTCTCTCTCTCTCTCTCTCTCTCTGCCTGCATTAGCTAATGACGATCCAGTCACTGTATACCTGGCGTACAAACAGAGAGGACCCAAACAACGCCCTTCTCAGCAGGGCCCGCTGGACAAGAAATGGGGACATCACACCCAGGTGCGACCCGAGACAAAACCACATACAAAATGCGACAAGATCTCACCACAGGTAGGAGGCGCAGGAAGCCACTCTTTGGTGTGGGAGCATTTGGTCTTTTTGTAACTCGGACCTTCCTCCGTCTGCAGGTTTCCTTCACACACGTACACGGCTTCCGACCCGTACGTCACGTTGTGGTACGTTACAATGGTATTGCTGATGTTGGGTGGAGCACCGCAGACCACCACTACACACAGGTACAGGACAACCTGACAGAGAGTCCTCGGGAACACAGCTTACGCACGTATAAGAACTCGCTGCAGCAAAATAAGCACTTGTCCCTGGAAAACTCCAGGAGAAAAATTCAACGGTAGGTAACAAAAAAGTGTTAACAGATAAAAAGGAGGCTGTGTGGGTAAGGAGAAGAGTGAGGAGATGTAGATAGTGGGGCGGGTCGGAGGTGAAGGATGGCTGATACCGCACAATGACAATGCGCTACAACTGTTGAAATTTCACACAACAGCAAATCTATTTTGACAATCAAGTAATACGATGAATGCTACAATCCTTACACTGGCTCCCTATTCAGTCTCGCACTGACTTTAAAGCTCTCCTCCTGGTTTTCAAATCACTGAATAATCTGGCTCTCTCCTACCTCTCTGACCTCATTTATCTCCGTGTTCCGTCTCGCAACTTACGTTCATCCACCGATTCTCCTCTGCTTCGGCTTCCCTCTGTTCGCCTGAAAACTTCAGGCCAACGATCTTACTCCTACCTGGCACCTGCTCTGTGAATGGGTCTGCCTTCTTCTCTGCATAACACGGACTCTTTAAAGACTTTTAAAACCTCCCTAAAGACACATCTTTCCCCCGCACTGATTAACGATACCCACTTACCTCTGTGCGTGAGCTCGCTTGTTTTGACGCGCTCGTGTGTCTGTATGCGTGTGTGTGTGTTTTATTTTCGCGCGCGCGCGCGCGCGTGTGTGTGTGTGTGTGTGTGTGTGTGTGTGTGTGTGTGTGTGTGTGTGTGTGTGTGTGTGTGTGTGTGCTCTTTGAGTTAGAATTAGCATTTTATCATGTTACTGTAATATGCTCTTTGAGCTCTTGCAAAGTGAAGCGCTCTATAAATATGCTTTAACATTACATCACAATCAAGTGATACGATGAATGCTACAATCAAGAGATACGATGCATGCTACAGTCAGATGAATGCTACAATCAAGTGATACGATGCATGCTACAGTCAAGAAGTGATACGATGAATGCTACAATCAAGTGATACGATGAATGCTACAATCAAGTGATACGATGAATGCTACAATCAAGTGATACGATGCGATGCATGCTGCAATCAAGTGATACGATGCATGCTACAATCAAGTGATACGATGCATGCGACAATCAAGTGACACGATGCATCATACAGTTGACAGGGAGGGTAACGTGCCGAAACGGTCCCTTTCCTGTTTAACTCTCCAGTGCGGTCCTGCCTCGGGCTGGCTCCGCCACTACCCTGGACTTACTACCGGCTTTAATGTGCAGCAGGCCTATATTCGTCCCCCCTTCCACTTTAATGTATGGCTCAAATGATCAGCAGAACAAGAAGTACTGTTATTTTCATTTTCCTTGGATTAGCTTAATGATGGTGGCGCCGAGTGTTTTTTTCCACGAAGTTAATCTTGGCCAGGACAAGAATGACTTTCACTCCTCACCAGTTATGGTCATATTGTTCCCAAAATTTTCTGAGAACGAAGCGATCGGAACTTTCTCTTTTATTGGTTCAGCCATATGCTGTATGGCGAGTACGGTGCTCTGTTCAAGTTCCATGCAGTTAATTAGGGTTATAACTAAAATCATTCCAACACGCACGCACGCACGCACGCACGCACGCACATCACATATACACACACACAGTCATACCTATGGTTAGGCAGATGACGTTTCTTGGATCATGAAGTAAGAGCAGCACAATGAGTCTAGAGCCTAATCCTCCTTTTTTTTTAACTTCTTTTTTTAATTTGCATTCCAACATGTATATATACAGGGCAGGCAAGTATGTACGTAAAAATAAATAAAAAAGAACTCACCCCCAGCAAAGTGAATTCACAAATTCATGCAAACATTATCTAATGAGAGAGAGAGAAAGAGTAGAGCGGTGGATGCATCAAGAAAAATCATGTTGACAGGGATGTTTTTCACATCATTATGTTTGGCAAAATATTGAAATCAGGCCTCTAATATTGTACCAAAAAGTGTTCATTTACACACACACCTCCATCTTACACTTCTAAATCTATTAGTGCAACTTGTTTTTGAAAAGAAAACAAAAACAAAAGGGTACAAATGTTACGCAGTATCCATCAATGGTCTGTATGTCAGCCATCTAGACAAAAAAATCTGCATGGTTTAATTTCAAATATGCAATATGTTCCTCAATTTTGTACCTAAATTTTAATTTGTTTATAAAAATATTGTATTTGTGGCAGGGTGTTGTTTATTTTACAAACGTGTATGTAATGCTTCGCAAATGGTATTATAAAGTAGTCTAGAGCCTAATCCTCCATCGGCAATCTGGGATATAACCAGGCTTATCTCCACCCCACCCCCCACCCCTTAACACCCTCCTCCCCGTTCCTCTCAAACCACGCCACCCTCACATTCAATCTCATACGGTTTTATTATTTCCCTATGATTGGGACTGAGCTTCAAGCTCGACATTTCTTGAGTCAACAAACTGGGGAAGGTGCCCAATCCTCTTTTGCTTCGTATTCATTTTGCACATTGCAATGAGAACGGGCACACACTCTCTCAGAAAAATAGACTATACCCCATTAACACTCTTTTTTTCAGGATGGCTGGGGCATGCAGAGGATGGAAGGGGAGGGGGGGGGGGGGGGCGGAGAGCGCGGGGGGGGGGGTATTCTGGGCCTTTGCCAGAATGACTCTTTACTAATACAACTGGTATTTGGGGCTTTGAAGAATACACAACAAGCTGTTCTGGTCCTGCCCCCAAAATTGACTCCCTACCTCCCCAGATTAACTCCCCGAGAGTTTTTTGATGCAAAAAAAAAAAAAAAAAATCGCTCCAAAGCAATTCCCGGGAGTCATTCGCGCCAGATCCGCCCCCCCCCCCCCTCCTCTGCAGTGGAAAGTAAATCCGATCCACTTCTAGAGCAACTCCCGAGAGTTATTTTGTAACGAATTCTTTTGCAACAAAACAGCTACCAGGAGTCAGACATTTCTTTAGGGATTCAGCTCGGGGCAGTCTCAGAATAGCCCCTCCCCCCCCCCCCCCCCCCCCCCCCTCCCCCCTCCCCCCCCCCTTCCTCCCCTACCAGGAATCAGACATTTCTTCGGGGATTCAGCTCGGGGCAGTCCCCCCCCCCCCCCCCCCCCCCCCCCCCCCCCCCAAAAAAGAGACCCATTCTGGGACGGGTACCAGGAAAAACCTCCCATCCCTCTATAAGGGGACTACTTCTGGGATGCACACACACATGCACGCACGCACGCATACTCTCTATCACACACACACACACACACACACACACACACACACACACACACACACACATACATACATACATACACGCGCGCACGCGCACGCACTCTAACCTTCGCAGGCAGGAGAAGGAATAGCGGACCAGGTTCTATTGGGGAGGCAAGTGACGCTCACATTGTTGCCTCCCACCCTGGCCAGTTCGTGCCCCTCCAGACAATTCCAGGTCACTGTCCGTCCGATCTCCGCCAGCCCCTTGTCGGTCCGCCCCGCCCGTGACATCACACTCCGGTTGGCATTGATGACGTCAGGCTCAGGGCCACAGTTCAATTCTGTGCCAAGGGGATGACAACGGGGAGAGAAGGGGGGGGGGGGGGGGGGGGGGGGGAGAGAGAGAGAGAGAGAGAGAGAGAGAGACAGACAGACAGACAGACAGACAGACAGAAAAAGAGAAAGACAGACAGAGACAGAAAGAAGAAAGCGAGAGAGAGGCAGAGAGAGTTTTTTTATTCATTCTTGTCCATGGCAGGCTATTCTTCACGAACAAATTCTATCATTATAGCATATTGAGAGACAGACAGACAGACAGAGAGACAGACAGGAACAGTGACAGCCAGCCAGCCAGAAATAGTGAGAGATATATAACTTATATCCCATGGAGTATTCGTCAAAAACACATTCATCATTATAGCATCCTGAGAGAGAGAGGGCGGGGGTGGGGGAGAGAGAGAGAGAGAGAGAGAGAGAGAGAGAGAGAGAGAGAGCGTTTTTCGTACCTCGGAGAAGGACAGGCAGACAGACATGCAGGTAGACTGAGAGTGAGGGAAGGGGAAGGCGGACAAGAGAATTATAGACAGTAAACGAAACAAATCATTCCTGGAACTCCGTATCATGTGGGTCATTGGAACTACTTGCATCATATGGGATGAAAACGTCACAACTACTATTCTGGTAAGGATTTGCGACCTCCTGAAACACAGTCTGATTTTACGCATAATCTCTCTCTCTCTCTCTCTCTCTCTCTCTCTCTCTCTCTCTCTCTCTCTCTCTCTCTCTCTCTCCGGGTTTTGCGACCCGATTAAACTTGGTGTCTGTTTTCATGCATATCTCTTCTCTCTCTCTCTCTCTCCCCCCCCCCCCCCCCCCCCCCTCGCTCCCCTCACCCCTCTTTCTCTCTTTCTCTCTCAAATATATGTACGCGCACGCAGAATGTGAACCATTTGGGAAATTTATGACTCATTTCATAACAATAACAAGTAAACACACGAATAAATGTATGTTAGAATATGCTTTGTACTCTGAAGTTGCGGCTCCAAGATTTTCTTCTCCCAGCTTTAGCCACCGAACCTTATCTTTGTGTCAGAACAAACAGGAGGGCATTGCCAGAAACTCACCATAAGTTCTGTACATGGCCACCGACCTGGTGACGTCACTTCCGCAGCGTGATGCCACGCAGGTGGCGTTACAGGACGTGATCTCAAGTTCTCCGTACTGGGTGCCAATGGCATGGCTGCAGCCACACATGTCGTTTCCTACAGAACAAGTGTTTGTTATTTCAGGGTACCCTGAACTGTGATTGTTGAGCCCACAAAATAACTTTTTTACGTTATAGTTTTGTCAGAGGAAAGGATTTCAATGCGAAGTGAGATAAAGAAAAAAATGAAAACACAGAAAAATGATCGAACGAAAACAAGCATTTGGTCTTATAGACTTCTCTTTGTTAACCTTTTAACTGGCCTCAGAACCCCCATATTAGGGTCGAAAACACGTCACAAAAACATCCATGAAATTAAACTCCAGAGTGAAAAAGAACTCTGTGTGTGTGTGTGTGTGTGTGTGTGTGTGTGTGTGTGTGTGTGTGTGTGTGTGTGTGTGTGTTGGGGAAAAAATGGACTTCATCAAAGTCATGCAAACATAATGATACAATCAGCCGCCCAAGCACCGTGCTTACTGTCACAGCATTCTTTTCTTCTTGTTTCAACAGTCCTGGGCGAGGTTACTGTCAGGTCAGACCGGTAGCTGTACCATCACAGTTCAGACCTCACCTGCCAATCGAAGGAGCCCGAAGAACGGGTAGGCCTGGCTGCTGCAGTTGGCTCGGCACTGCTCTGCCGACGAGGCCGTGGTCATGGACTCCAGCAAGGAGCTGGCGGGGTCAGCAAAACAGCCCAGGTAGTAGTCACTGTCTGTGGGGAGAGAGATGAAGGGTGGCACTATGAACATTGACCAACGTGTTCATGCGTTGTGCAGAACGAGGCGATGAAGAGGCAAACAAACGCAGGCACTGAATATATATATATATATATATATATATATATATATATGTGTGTGTGTGTGTGTGTGTGTGTGTGTGTGTGTATGCACACACCACTGAAGGGAGAATACCTGCTCAAAAAAGGTAAAAGCCAGACAGATGGCTACACACACACACACACACACACACACACACACACACACACACACACACACACACACATACACACTCACACACACACACACACACACACACACATACACACTCTCTCACACACACACACACACACACACACACACACACACACACACACACACACACACACACATATATAGGCACACACACAAACACAATCACACACACACACACACACACACACACACACACACACACACACACACACACCATTGTAAGCCGAGTAGAGCTGTCCCAGCAGTGTAAAAGCCAGAGATAAGGTCCCAGATGAGGTCAGGGGCCGTAGTCGTACCACTTGGGCTACCAGAGGGACGGGGAAAAACCTCACTGCCAGCTCTCTGCTGTGGCTAGGCCGGACAACTGAAAGAGTGAATCGGTGCTATGACTGGCTGCGCTTGTCCAAATCAGCATTTCCATCACCAACTGCCTACCAGCATTACAAGCGTGCGCGCGCCCGTT
>JADBJO010000326.1:385000-392500 GCA_016801955.1 Conus betulinus | reverse complement strand
TCTTAAGAATGTGAAAGACAGACAGGCAGACAGCACTGATCTGCTCACCAATATCGTAAACGGCATAGATACCAGCGCTGTCATTGCCACACGCTTGAATGGAGTTGTCGCCACAGCCTTTAGCGAGGCAGACCGCCACGTCACTGATGGTGCTGACGTCAGAGGTGACACAAGAGCACGTGACGGAACCCAGAAGCGCATAACGCGCGTCCTGCGCGTGGCATAGGGCCACGCACTGCTGCACCGTCCTTGAACTCTGAGACAGGTCAAAGGTCGCCAAGGAGTTGAACGCTGAGCTGAAGTTACGACAACCTTGAAACCCTGTAGAATACCAATGTGAAGATTCAAAAGAAAAAAAGAACAAGAAGACAACAATGCATGCATACACATGCACGCACGCACGCGCGCACACACACACGCACGCACGCACGCACGCACACACACACACACACACCACGCACACACACACACACACACACACACACACACACACACACACACACACATTCAAATTAACCCGTTGCCTTGTTTAGGGCTTGCAAAATAAAAGCAAAATCAGACAGGCTCTCGGGGAGCGCAGACTTCTGTCAAGGGCGTACGAATCCTGGATTCTACGACAAGGTCGGCACTTACTTTAGATGGGGGTTCGTTCTCTGATCCCACTCCATCTCTCCAACAAGTTTCGTTAAAATCGGTTCGATCAGTTGTTGTTGTTGATGTTGTTGTTGCTGTTGTTTTAAGTAATGTTGCTGACTGACAAGTAAACCAACTGACGCGAATGACAACATACAACTTTCTTGGCGGGTAAAAGCACTTAAACAAATATCACAGAAACTTAGGTCTGAGACCACATGACCGGGTGTTAGTTTGCACTTCCTTGATAACTAAACAAGGCATCGACCAGGTTCCACTCAGGTCTAGGACCACATAACCGGGTGTAGTCTACGCTTCCTTGCATAACAATATCAAAGCTTGAACCAGGCCTGTGCGGGATAATTACAGCATTGCTCAAGAAATTTGAGTGACACAGCCTGAGACGAGTCCATCTGGTAAATGAAACTTTCGACAGTGTGCTGCAATGTTTCCATTGAACACACAATACACAGAACAACCATGATCGGCTGGGACTGAAGTATGTCCACATCTCTGATAGAAATCTTACGTTCGCACCTCGATTAAATCTTGCTACCGGTTAGGAAACAAGGTCTGCTGCTCGAATTCACATTAATATCTTTTTTTAATTCAAATGAGTATTATACCTTAGCATACCATTCTTTAGACGTCCTTAGCCTGTTGAAAAAACGCTTGTTTCTCTCTCTCTCTCTCTCTCTCTCTCTCTCTCTCTCTCTCTCTCTCTCTCTCTCTCTCTCTCTCTCTCTGTATTTCGTTTGCGTCTCTCCTCTCTTCCTGTCGGAATCTCTCTCTCTCTCTCTCTCTCCTCTCACCAGGTCGGACTTGACAGATGAAGGGCAGGGTGTCTGTAAGTGCGATAGTTCTCTCCAGCTGAGACAGCTGTGCGTTCAGTATGACGAAGCCATGGTTGCCAGGCAGCGAGGTCACGTTCCACAGGGCAGAGGTCAACAAAGAGCCGTCTGACCCCACCGCTAGCTGATCTGTGGTCAACAAAACCTGTAGAATTCCTTACGGCACTTTTATATGCATATCACAATTAAGTTGTTACCTGCCATTACTTATTACGCACTAAAAGGCATATGGCTGTGCCGAGATGAACAGGGGACACAATCAGTACCTCGCTTTTCGCGTGCTGGAGCTCCACTTGAGGTCTTCACCACGTCCTGTTGGCCTGATTGGCTATTCGTCCACCTCCTGTTCACAGGCGGGTCATTCCTGTTCTCCATACTTCCCTGACAGTCTCAGACTGTCAAGGTTAAAGGACATGCTGCATGCAAGCAAAGCTATGTGTAGACAGTAGGACAACTCTGCTGATCAGCGGACAATAAGAAGTCCTGCCAACTGAACAGTTTCTCTCATTCAGAAGCGGTTTGCACCTGCACGAGCGAACAGGACTCCGACAAAGAGGAAAGGTGGGGAACAAGACGAGATACTAACCCTATCCCCGATACATCTTTGGCTGTGCAGCAGACTTCCTGTCACATGCTTTAAGACGGACTGTCCTCCCATACTTAACCACCAATCAAAATCAAATAATAAACAAGAGAACGGGAGCCTTGTGGGTACGGTATTTCACTCTTGTTCCAACACATGTATTAAAAAAAATCTTGCACACACTTCAAATCCTATTCAAATTTCAGGGAAGAATACGTTGTTGTGTGGCGGTGGAATGGATAACACGAAAATGAGACACAAGCACACTGGAGTTGCGTTTAGACGTAATCCTCGAAGACAAATATGGCTGCCTTAATCATGGTATTAAAACAAATATGGCTATTTAATCGTGGTGGTGTTAAAAAAGTCACTTATACACCAAAAAAAAAAAAAAAAATCATCAATGGTGAACCTCTGAGTTCCAGGCGAGGAACAGAGAGAGAGAGAGAGAGAGAGAGAGAGAGAGAGAGAGAGAGAGAGAGAGAGAGAACGGGGACATAAACAAAAATAGATAAACAGATTACACATTTTATTTCAGAAAAACACAGAACACTCCCAGTTACACTCATTCATGCAACATTAAGGACTGAAATTTTGTGTCAGTAACACAAAAGCTGAGCCCTCACCTAACCTCCAAACCAAAATTAAACGTCAAAAGCAAACACATTGTTCTGAAAAAAAAAAAAATGGGAGCAGTCTGCACGTCTGTCTGTCTATTATCACGATATCATTTTTTGACTGATCGAGATGACTAAAACTGCTTACGATCCATTTCAAACTCTCGACGTCTTTTTACATTCCATAACACTGATCTATAATGACAGTATCAAAAGCAAGCACCACAATGACAGTATCAAAAGCAGGCACAACTCCTTATCACCAGTTGGCGAACATTTGTAGATTTTGATCAAAGGTGATGCTTTCACAGCCCATCAACAACTCTTTATATCACTTTATAAACAACTCGGACACATGCTACTGATCTGAGAGATGACGACTGTGAACAGTTGTGTAAACTATTTAATACATAATCATCCGATCATGAGTAACAAGCAAACACGAAAAAAATAACACCCAAATATGCATTGTGCATATGCATCTTATGTGTGTTCAAGCAATAAACATTTTTCATCCCCATAAACGTTTTAAAATGGGTCGCAAAAAAAGGCAATGATAACAAATAAGTAATCATGCAAGACTGTTGAGTCCTGGAGTCGCTTGTCTCCTTTCTGCTGGGACAACCTTTTTTGTCCTTCTCAATGACGACGATAATAGTGATGTCAACGGTGACAATGATTTGCAATACAATGATAGTAACATTGAGGATTGTTTGAAAAGGGTTATAGTTCCACACTCTAATGACAGTAGAGGTATGAACTGTTAGACGCTGAGTTCTGGTACCGTATTACAGGTGGAAGCGCCTGTTTCTCTCCATCCTCCAAGTTAATCTTCCCTGACCAAGATCAGGCTCTTACTCACTGTGGGGTGGACAAACAGGGATCTACAGCCATAAAAGATCCGATCCCTAAAATGGTTCAAACTCACGATCAGCTCTGCAAGCAAACGATCTGACCCCCCCCCCCCCCTATGCCCCCCCCCCCCCCCCCCCCCCCCTCCTCCCCCCCCCTCCCCTTTAATCAAATGACAACAACAATAATGGCACCAACAATCTGTCACCTTTTCCCGACGACTGGATGCCTAGCCTCCAATGCTCAAAGGTGGCCAGACTGGGAATTCCTCTGATGGCCTGCACTAGGAAGGTTATGTCGTCAAGGTCATTCGGCACCGCTAGACTCGACCCGGTCAGAGAAAGACAGAGTTGAGCTGCCTCTTCCGCGTTCTGGGTCCAGGGAAAGAAGCGGAAGCAACGTCCCTGGTTACCCAGGAAACCAGGTGGACAGGCTGTCGTATCTGGAAGACGCACATGCAAGTTAGCGAAAGTGTTCCGAGTTGTCAGGTTAGGAAGATCAAACTAATGGCAAGGATCACATTGTGGGAATAGAATAATGTGATATTTGCTCATCGTTTAGCCGTGTGACTACTGTTTCTCATCACTTAACTCCAGACAATCTCAGTTCAGCTTCCCCCTACAGGTAAGTGTCGTTTAATTTTCTAATTAATCATTTAGATTAAAGTATGTGTGTCGGTGTGTGTGTGTGTGTGTGTGTGTGTGTGTGTGTGTGTGTGTGTGTGTGTGTGTGTGTGTGTGTGTGTGTGTGTGTGAGAGAGAGAGAGAGAGAGAGAGAGAGAGAGAGAGAGCTTTCTTAAATTTGGTTTGATTAAGTATTCAGCGAGCGGTTTGATTAAGTATTCCCCCCCCCCCCCCCCCCCCGCTCCCCCCTCTGCAAATGTTTCTAAAATCGTACTTTGATTCAGTGTGAAACAGCATGATAGTGGCTCTTGGGTTGTCTTTAACGTTGAAAGTCTGGAAATCCAAACTGTGCGAACAGCACTGCGTTAAAGATGACTTACAAATCGACATTTCACCACCTCGTCGTTTCAGATGATCTGATAACTCTGTCTCCATTCAGACTGATTATTTAGGTACGAATATGTGTTGGTATCCTGTCTGCTTCATAGAAAGAATTGTTATACTCAATGATTTTAAAGGTCGAAAGTGATTCTACGTTGATAAATATATCTTTTTAATGCATGCACATGTGTGAAGATCTTAATTTCTTTCCTCAGGAGCGTTGAAGTGACATTTAATTATATTCTACTTTTATGTTTGACTCAACATGCAGATATTCTGTGTTTGCTCATGATGTTTTTTTTTTCTCTCCGTTTTTGTTTGTTTTGTTTTGTTTCCCGTCATTCCTGACTGGACGAACTATCATACACACACACACACACACACACACACACACACACACACACACACACATAGCATATTTTTATAATTATGATAGTGTAGTGTATATTTAAATGTGTACTGTTCTTGACATTATTTCTTACCTTTTCCTCCCCCCCTCCCCCTCCGTCCCCCCCCCCCCCCCCCCCCCCCCCCCCCCCCCCCCCTTGCAAAAGTCTAATATCACCAAGTGTGAACAGACTATAAAGCAACAACAACAACAACAACAACACACACACACACACACACACACACACACACACACACACACACACACACACACACACACACACACACACACACACACACACAGAGTGGGAACACATGGCTGATAGTGCAAAAGGAATACTGACCCGACAAGCCACAGACAGTAGGAGTGACGTCACCAGTGACGTCATCTCTCAGCAAGTAAGTGTTGTGAAGCAAGACGAAGTTGGCATAAAGTACGTCACACTTGTCTGCCATGTCTCTCCAATCTGATGAAACACACACACACCACACACACACACACACACACACACACACACACACACACCGTCATTGTTACCGTCATGCGCTGGGAGGACATTAATTTTTTTTCTCTCATTGATCATCTAAGCAGACTGACGCCTGGGCTGTCGTTTCTAAGTTTTCTGTTGTGTAGACAGTTTTGATAATCCCATCGCCGTTTGTGTAATGGCGGTGGAAAATAAATTTAGATTGATAACAAATAATCAATGGGTAAGTAACACTAGACTCAGAGAAAGAAATACTGGGACTGAACAAGGGAACGAACGAGAGAGAGAGAGAGAGAGAGAGAGAGAGAGAGAGAGAGAGAGAGAGAGAGAGCATATTTTCCATAGTCACTGTAAAGTTGCTTTAAAATCTGTCATCCGTAAAATCTTTGATCAGATTTTTTTTTTTTTTGGATTTAAAAAAAAAAAAAAAAATTTTCAAACACTGAAAAATCAAACCGTGTGGAACATCTCTGAAGAAAAATGTTTTTGTCTGACATCAAGCAAGTCCTTAAAACTTTAAAAGATCATGTTTTACAGTAAAAGGTGTATTACATGGAATGCTTTACACAGCTTTTCCACACTGTGACAGGAGCAGCTCGTGTGCAGTTGGCACAAAACTCATTCTTCTTTACGGTCTTCTTTACGACCACCATTGGCACATGGCAAAAACTGTAAAGGTCTGGACAGATTTGAGAGTTTGTTATCCGTCTGTGTGTTCCAGTCCTCTTTCAAGAGGTGTCTGACACAGGCCTAAGAATTCCGTTTCAAATCAGTGTGAGGTATGGAGAATCCACTCAACTCTCTCTTCGTAGCTTTCTTGGCAAGTGGATCAGCCACCTCGTCGCCCATAATGCAGACATGACGGGGAACCCAGGCAAAATAATAGAATAACTATCAGATTGCACAGAAGTGTACCATCCCAACGAATTCAAAAGTTGCGGTGCTTGAGGTTGGGGCCGGTGATGGCCTCCAAGGCCCAAAGGGAGCACGAGAGTATGAGAAAGTCTATGTTTTGATTTCGAGACCATTTGAGAGTATGAGAACCATTTGCGAGACCATTTGTAGTACTAGGACCAACGCTGTGAGGTCAGCGGTGTAGATGGAGCTGTCTGTATAGAACGTCTCTGAGAGAAAGAGAGAGAGAGAGAGAGAGAGAGAGAGAGAGAGAGAGAGAGAGAGAGAGAGAGAGAGAGAGAGAGAGAGCAATATGCAGCAGGAGGAAACCTCTGATCAGGCTTGAAACCAGCAGTAAATATTCTTTGACAGGCTGGAGCTTTAGAACAAAGTCCGTCAAAAAATGTCTAGTACGACAGCACGTGGTGCCTTTGCAATAAGAGGCCACATCATGGCGGATCTGAGAGGTGTGGAAGGTCAGGATATTTCGAAGCATCATACACAACTCCAAACTTTGTACCTGCACGATTAAGATAAGGAAGAATACGAATTACCAAGGCCGGAATAGAACTCGGAGCGCTTTGAAATTTCTTGACGAACTTTGGTCAAAATTGGGAATATCGTATACGACTCCAAAATCTATATCTGCACTGTTCATATGGGGAAGAATACGAATTCATGACGTTGGACTAGAACTCAGATCGTTTTCAAATCTCTTGTGGAACTTCGAGTGAAACTGGAAGAATCATATACAACTCCAACGTCTATATCTGCGTCTTCAGATGGGGAAGAACAGGGAATTCCCAAGGTTGGAAAAGAACTCTGGTTGACTTCAGGAACTTCGAGTCAGAGACATATTCATAAACAGTTTTGGAGTTCAGGAAAAGGTTCAAATAGTAGTTCACAGCCGCTGATCTTCAGGACACACTCGGCTGTAAATCTGAATTTTGACGTTGTGATGATTGTAATCGATGTCCTCACCACGACTGATCTTCAGGACATACTCAGTGAACGCTCTGTGGAATCATACTGAAAAAAACAAATAAATTATTGTCCGGCTGAATCGTTTCGGTCCGATGAAACTATGAAAAAAGTGGCCCTCTAGCGTGTTGTAATCTGTTTTGTTTTTTGTCTCCTTTAGGTGTAAAATATTACCTGTCTTTGGTCATCATAGCATATTGTATTGTAGAA
>JADBJO010000326.1:347500-362500 GCA_016801955.1 Conus betulinus | reverse complement strand
GAGAGAGAGAGAGAGAGAAAGAGAGAGAGAGAGAGAGAGACAGAGAGACAGAGAGAGAGAGAGAGACAGAGAGAGAGAGAGGCAGTAGATATTGATTATTTTTACGCAAGCTTTGTACTGCAAGCACTTGTAATTGCCGAGGGAAAGCCACTGTCAAAGTATGCAACATACGCACGCACGCACGCACACACGCACATGATGGAAAAAAAAAAGCAGATACTGCTTATCAATGTACCATCTCAAAATACAATTTTGACTTGACACACTTGACTCAAAACCATATAACAAAACGATGATGTACTCCTCAGTAGATTTTAAGGGGTATGAATCAGATATGACGTACTTCTACAATGACTGCAATACTCTCGGAATTTTGCTTGCACGGTTATGTCCCTACTTTCTTCCTACAGACTGATCGTCCCCAAACTGTCTGCATAAATGGACGCTATTCTCGGCCATTCCTTCTGTCTTATGGTGTACCCCAGGTTCTGTTTTGGGACCCATTCTATTTGTTGTACGCTGCTCGTTTCTTTGACGTCGTCAGACATCATTTCATGCTGCATGACAGTTTGGCTGATGATACTCAGCTTTACCAATCCGCCACTATCACAGAAGTTGATAAACTAAAATCTCAGAGACATGAGTGCATCTCTGACCTTAAAACAGGGATGACTCACAACAAGCTACATCTATCTGACGATGAAACTGAATTGATACTTTCCTCTCCTAAAATCTCTCCTCAGTCGACCTTCTTTCCTGTCTGTTTTTGGTAAAAAACGGTCCTTCTATTTCCTGTACACCAGCTGTTTACACCCATGGGATCCTGATCAATACTTGACTTCAAAACCACATTTCGAACATCCGCAAAGTAGTCAAACTTGAATTATGCAGAATTAGTGCTATTCGCCACATTCTTTCTCTCAGCAGTAACCAGAAGTCTAACATGCGCCTTTTTGTCATGTCCAGACCTGAATACTATAATTTTTCTTCTCCCTGGCATCCCAAAATGTGCTCTTGATAAGCTGCAGAAAATCACCATCCGCCGTGGCGAAGTGGTTAGCGTCGCGGACTCCCGGCTGGGGGGTCGTGGGTTCGAATCCCATCAGAGTCATGTGGGTTTTTCTGCCCCGACCGGGCTCCTACCCAGAGTTGAGTTTGCTGCGGACTCATTTGGGAAGACTGGGACCACACAGTCGAGTTTCATCCACTTAATGGGTGCGTTTCTGAGATTGTTGCTCAAATTTCCTGACCAACACTGCAGGTGCCTGTATCTCATGGGCCTGGTTGACGCTGGGATATATCATGAAAGGAAGCGTAGAGTACAGCCCTGTCATGTAGTCTCAGACGAAATGGAAATCCGTAGCATCATCTTAATCATCATCATTCTCATCGATCAGCATAAAAAAAGGCTCAAATTCTGTGGCCCTTCATGCCTCATGGTGACCTCAGCTTCGATGTCCTCTCCACGTCTTTGGTCAGGTTTGGTTCCGTCGGTGTCACCGATATCGGCGAGTCCATGGGGGCTGTCGTTGGACGGACGTGGTGGCGCCCTCCGGAGGGAGAGCTCACTCACGCCGACTCCGCGACTAAGCAATTATTGTCGTCAGTAGGGGGCTTAGTAGGTGGTGTCCTGCGTATGTTAGATCAGAACTGGCGCCACTGAACACCACCGAAGTGACTCGGCAGCAGTGCAGTGTCTCCTTTGGTGGGTTGCATCTTGGCGACTTGACATTGACTGTTCCCTGTGGATTGCCCGTGCCGGGATGCGGCGGGGCCGACCGGGCTGTGACTGTGGACGAGGTGGTGGAATGAGCGGCGTGGGTGCACTGCCTCTGAGGTAGCGCAGAGGCTTGGACAGAAAAAAAAAAAATAAATAAAGCTGCAGAAAATCCAAACCAACGCTGCTCGCATAAATTTCTCTAGCACTCAAAATTCTACTACTTACTACTACTACTTACCTGAGTTGTGTACCATCTGAAGGAAGACTCTCTCTTCCTCCGTGTTGATAACAACAGGTAGGGAGTCACGATCCACACAAAACTCCCACGCAGAGTCAAAATTCATTTCCTGAGCGTCAAAGTAGTAGCAGCCACCATTGTAGGCGATCCACTCAGCTTCGCACGTGGTACTGTTATCTACACACACACACACACACACACACACACACACACACACACACACACAAACACACACAAACATATATACAAAAACAGGGGGTGCTGTTGGATTCTTTTTCGAACCCTTGGCGGTCGGAACACCACAGAATTATGGACTGTGGTGTGTCTCTATCTGACGCCAAGAGCACAGACAAAATCAGCCGTGTCTCCCTGATGAGTCCGATCCAGCGGACGAAGGGCCTCGGAGCAGGCGATACATATAGATCTGCGTTCGAGAGGGATTGCGATAGTTTCCTCATGCAGCCAGTGAAGGGTGTTCGTATTTATGATATACATTTTCCCATTTACTTCATCTTCAATTTTTCCCCCCTCTCAATTTCAAATCTTTGCCAAGTCATTACCATAATGATGGAAGAATTGTTCAACCTGCACTCGTTTTCCCCCACTACTTAATTGTTCAGCATTATATTGTTTGGTCAATCAGTGGGTGACTGCATCTCTTAGGAGATCCAAGGAAAGGTTATTCTGCACAATTCTTAGCCGCTGACAATGCTTGGGTTATTGAACAGCAGAGCTGACCACTCAGACTGTTCCATATCTTTTGATCTCCCTTGCATCCTGAAATGGATCCTAAAGCATAGGCTCAAAGATTGTCTCTTACAATTTATACTGTTTGCATAATGTTTTTAGTTTTCAACAACTTTTTTCTCTCCACACTTTCGTTTTGTTTCATTCTACTACTTTCGCTGGCTGCTTTGGGGGTGCTGTTGGATTCTTTTTCGAACCCTTGGCGGTCGGAACACCACAGAATTATGGACTGTGGTGTGTCTCTATCTCTGACGCCAAGAGCACAGACAAAATCAGCCGTGTCTCTTGATGAGTCTGATCCAGCGGACGAAAGGCCTCAGAGCAGGCGATACATATGAGATATGCGTTCGAGAGGGACGAAAGGTCTCAGAGCAGGCGATACATATAGATCTACGTTCGAGAGGGATTGTGATAGTTTCCTCATGCAGTTAGTGAAGGGTCTGCGTTCGAGAGGGATTGCGATAGTTTCCTCATGCAGCTAGTGAGGGTGTTCGTATTTACGATATACATTTTTCTATTTACTTCATCTTCAATTTTTGTTCCTCTCTCAATTTGAAATCTTTGCCAAGTCATTACCATAACAATGGAAGAATTGTTAACCTGCACTCGTTTTTCCCCCCCACTACTTAATTGTTCAGCATTATATATATATACATATTCAATTATAAACAAAGCTTGCTCTTATGTTTTAAGAGTACAGAAACAGGGGGAGATTAGCATTCATATCTGCAGCGGTAGATAATTCTGCGTAACTGACAGTATGTGTGCTTGAGCGGGTAAATGAGGAATAAAAATTGCTTCTCAAAAATGAGCCTTCAACAAGTGTATAGTCTCCAAGAGGGAGACAATCTCCAGTGGGGAGGAAAACTTACTAAAACATATAACTCCTGGTCAGTTATCGGTATTTCGAAACCTGTTTCTCCTCAGTGACCGCGGAAAGTGGTAACTAGACTCCTCTGCCTTTTCCTTTTTAAGAAGAATGCTATCTCAGAAATGCTATTTCTTCACTCTAAGACATAAGAGCAAGCTTTGTTTATAACTGAATATTTCTTGCAGTCACTGCAACACCAAGCTGCTCTGTAAGTTGCTGGAATGGTACTCGGTACTTATCCCTTGGAATTTATTAGTTTATATATATATATATATATATTTTGTCAATCAGTGGGAGATTGCATCTCTTAGGAGATCCAAGTAAAGGTTCTGTAAAATTCTTAGCCACTCACAATGCTTGGGCTGTTCCATACCTTTTTGATCTCCCTTGCATCCTTGAGTGGATCCTCAAGCATAGGCTCAACGATTGTCCTCTACATTTTATACTGTTTGTATAATGCTTTTAGTTTTTCAGCAACTCTTTTCCTCTCCACACTTTCGTTTTGTTCCATTTACTACCCTTCGCTGGCTGCTTTGGGGGTGCTGTTGGATTCTTTTTTGAAACCCTTGGTGGTGAAAACACCACAGAATTATGGACTGTTGTGTGTCTCTATTTGACACATAGAACACAAACATATCATCCGTGTCTCTCTGATGAAACAAATCCAACAACGAAAAGCCTAGGAACAGGCAATGCAAAAACAAATTGCATTCTGGGGGGATTACAATGGTACCCTCAGGGAGCTAGCAAAGGATTTCTCATATTTTGTAATGTAATCCCCCAATTTCCTCATCTTCAATTCTGTTGTCTTTTTCTAAAGATCAAATGTTTGCAAAGTCATTATTATAATGACTTAAAAATGTTTGCCTGCACTTGTTTTTCCTCCACTACTTATTTTTTCAGCATTATATATAGATATATATATATTCATATTCATATATATGTATATACACAGGTAAATGGATAGCAAAATATAAATAGAAAGCATAGACAGAGAGTGCATATGTATGTATAGATAAGAAATGGGGAGACTGACAAATAAACATACAGAAATTTGCACACACATGCGTCTTTCTATACATACAGAAAGAGACTTTCATACATAAACTTCCCGACAAGGACCCCCAGTGCACGCACCGCAACAAAATTATCTCTTGTTATTGTAAAAGTCCACCCAAAATCTGACGGAAAGTGGAGACAGAAAATTAAAGGCGAGAAATTTTGTGTTAATAATGGCGGTTGAGCGAGACCTCACACTTTTCTTGAAAGTTCAGAGAGCGAGTGGGAAGACTTGTCGAGTCAAAATCCTAGCCCCTCGTCGAGGAACCAGGTTTTGTCGCCTCCACTGACTCTGTGGCCCTAAGACGGCCACAACTAGCCCAGCTACAACCAACTCAGATCGATGAGATTGTTACTGTACCCACTGAACTCCCACTCAGATCGATGAGATTGTTACTGTGTATACCCGCTGAACTCCCAACTCCGACCTGTACTGGAAAGTTGGTCCTTCCACCACCACCAATATGAGAGAGGATTGAGGCGAATTTTTATTTTACTAAAAAGTTGTTCTTTGATCTCTGTAGACACACCCTAAAGTAATACCATAAAAGTCCACATCTTCCACCCCTACTCGTCCTAAAACTTGTAAATTTTGATAAATTTCGAGATACAGCTTCCACAAACTAGGGCACAACTGATCTCTCTCTCACACACACACACACACACACACATATATATGTGTGTGTGTGTGTGTGTGTGTGTGTGTGTGTCTGATGGGGGTCGAGAGAGAGAGAAAAAGAGAGACAGAGAGAAACAGATAGGTAAACTGATAGGTAGACAGATCCATAGATAGATGGGGAGGGGGGGGGGGAATAAGAGAGAGAGAGAGAGAGGAGGCACGGAGAAGAGGGAGTGAAGAAGGACATACAGAAGGCAGGAAAAAGATGTGGTGAAACACACATACTCAAAAGCACCGCCGGTCCAGAGCAGGCGACACAGAATGTACAAGGAAGAAATGGACAGTCAGCCAGTCTGGCGGGCAGGCAGACAGTTGAGCAGACATTGTCAAAGCGAGGGCAATCATTGAAAGTTACAAAGGAGACGTGTGTGTGTGTGTGTGTGTGTGTGTGTGTGTGTGTGTGTGTGTGCAAGTTTTTGTGAGTGCATGTGTGTGTGTCTGTCTATCTGTATGTATGTATGTATGTATATGTATTTAGGGGAGAGGATGGGACAGGGACAGACAGATCGACCAGCAATCGGACAGACAAACTCAGAATGGATCACAGCAGCTGCAGACAAAATAGAAGGAGAAAGACACACAGAGGAATCCGCAACAGATTGCAGAATGTGCACAGACAAACAGGACATAGGATTTGCCAAGGAAGACAGACATGCACACCGATGAAGTCGGAAAAGTCTGCAGAAGCTACAGAGGATCGGGAGTGGGGAGACAGAGAAGGGGAACACATAGACAGGCAAAACGAAATGATCTAAGAACAGACTATGATGCTAGTTCAGCCGGAGAAAAACAACAGATGAACTAAATCTACACCTGGAAAAGATCACAGAAAGTACAAAGGTGAAGAGGGGAGGGAGGAAGTGGAGAGGTGGAAGGGGAGAGCGGTGGGGGAAGAGGGCAGACAGACAGAGCAACATGTTGATACAGACTGCAGAACCTGCAGAGAGTGAGACAGACCCGACAAACTGATGGGCCAAAAGACAGATGGACGGCTGAACCTTGCAACAGACTTATGAAGACAGGCAGACTTGACAGACGGGCTAAAAGATTTTCGAACAGAGGAACACCAGTATAAACAGACCATAAAAGTTGCATGCGACGGTGTCGTTGCGTCCCCAGCAAGTAGTACTTGCCACTGAGGAAAACTCCATGACGGAACAGCTCTTCACACGTGGAGGCATTGATGACCTGCGTTTTGCCTGCCAACACCAATCGTCCACCACACACACACACACACACACACACACACACACACACACAAATTGAGATCAGACAAAATTAAGAAAAGCATCAGGTCAGGTATCCATCAGATTGCATGCATGATAGGGAATAAATCGTGTTTTATAGCCCAGCCGACCACGGGGGCACAAATGGGCTGCTGACCAATGTCATGTGTACTTTGACCTTAATTCTGGGTGGCTGGTCTCGATTTATAGGACATCCGAAGGACTGGCAGCTAGATGACCTCTAAAGATTTAGTGGAGAAGGGGAAGGGGGAAACAAGCAATGAGTCGGCGAGAGGGGGGAGGGGGGAGGAGAAGCAGGGGAGAGTCAACCCTTACAACTGTGAGTTTCCTGCTTTTAAGATGAGAGCGTCAACTACTGCCTATAGGGTAACTCTTGCTCCCACACAAGTGGGGGCAAGAGTTACCCTACTTGTTTATTGTTTACTGTTCCCTGTCTCATTTCATATTTAGTTATTGCCTATAGGCCATCTTTTAACATCGTAGGAAACCCGTACACCGCACTGGTAACAAGTAGGGCACCCGAGGCAGCGCAGTCCTCCACCGAGGTGAAGCTCTCTGTTGTTCACTGGATCTGGGTTGTCATCAGGATCCGCACCAAACTTCATAGATATCAACACATCTACTACTTTTTTTTTTTTTTTTACTTGAGATCTATGCATTATCTCTTAAGATGATGCAAATAAGTCGAACTAGCAATGTTTAGGAATAAACATAAAAAAAAAAGTTTGGATCAGGCCTTCGATCTGGATCTGCACTTAATTTTAATGGATTCATCCTTGGACTACATTTGATCTTGGTTTTTCGCAAATTCTCCGTAACAGATTTAGAAAGTAACAGATATGGGGCAAAATGCAACCTTACAGGCAAAGGTTTTTATACAAGGAGACCACAGAGCTTTGAGAACGTTTGTTACATTCAGGTGCAGCGTGGAGAAAGCCATTTACCAACGTTCAGGTTTAACGTGGAGAAAGCTAATCGCTACATTCAGTTTTAACACAAAGAAAGTTACCCACCTATACTCTGGTTAAACACAAAGAAAGTTAATCACATTCAGATTTTATCGGGAGAAAGTTAGTTATGTATATTCAGGTTAATATGAAGAAAGTTAGTCACTTACATTCAAGTTTAACATGAAGAAAGTTAGTCGCTTAAACATTTAAGTTTAACATGAAGAAGAAAGTTAGTCTCTTAACATTCACGTTTAACATGAAGAAGAAAGTCAGTTATTTACATTCAGGTTAATATGAAGAAAGTTAGTCACTTACATTCAAGTCTAACATGAAGAAAGTTTGTCACTTAACATTGAAGTTTAACATGAAGAAAGTTAGTTATTTACATTCAGGTTTAACAAGGAGAAAGTTCATCACTAACATTCAGATTTAACATGAAAAAAGTTAATCTCTTGCGGTCATTTTTTAAATGAGAAAGTTAGTTTATTACATTTAGGTTTAAGTAACTTGGAGAAAGTTAATCACTTAATTCAAATTTCATATGGAAAACGTTATTTACTAACATTCAAGTTTAACATACAGAAAGTTAGTTTTCTTCAGATTTAACACGGAGAAAGCTAGTTACTGACATTCAGGTTCTAACATACAGAAAGTTTTATTCAGATTTAACATGGAGAAATTTAGTTTACTGACATTCTGTTTAAGATGGAGAAAGTTACATTCAGATTTAACACTGAGAAAATACATCACTTAAATTCAGGTTTAAAATGGGAAAAAGTTGTACTTACATTCAGTTTGAAAATGAAGAAAGTTGCCTTCCTACAACCAGGTTTAACACAGAGAAAAGTTAGTTACTCATGTGAAGATTTAACACAGAGAAAGTTAGCTACATTTAGATTTAACATGAAGAACGTTAGTTATTATTCAGGTCAACCAAGGATCAAGGTAGTTACATTCAGGTTTAACACTGAAAAGATTAGGTTCTACATTCAGGTTTATAAGGGGAACGTCAGTTACTCACATTCAGGTTCAACACGGAGAACATAATATTCAGGTTTCATATGGAGAATGGAGAACGCTGGTTACATTCAGATTTCACATGGAGAACCTTAGTTTCTTTTGGTTTTAGGTGAAAAAAGACGCCGTGCTTATTCAACTTTATATTTTACCACCAGAACGATAGCACGTTAAAACAGTCTACGAAATTGTCTATATTAAGCACTTGTGGGTTCGAACTCGCGCGATTTTAGACTGCCAACCCAGTGATCTACAACTAAACCAGCCGAGCACCCGTTAGCAGGACCAGACACCTAGCTATATCAGACACCATTTTATTTCATTTGCTTACGATACCTTTTTCAAGTCCCCGTCAGTTGTTCCAGCACAAATGCTTTCTCGAGAGCCTGGAAACTTATTTCCTCTCATTTCTTTCATTCGGCCTTTTCTTTGTGTCTTTCTCTACAAATGTTTCTGTCCATGCTCTCCATTCTTCTGTGTTTGTTCCGGAAAAGTATTTCAACTTTTCCGCACGCCAGCCTTTTTTGTCGTAACCTGTTGACTGGGTTGTAAAAATCTGTTGCACGTGCGGATCAGAGTTGACGCTAGCTGTCCCATTCTCAAAGGAGATCTGTAAAATCTATTTTACATGTAAATGTTTTTCACTCATTTTCAAGCGTTTTTTTTTTTTGTTTGGGTTTTTTTTTTTTGTTTTTGTTTTTTTTTTTTTTTTAATTTGGCACCCTAAAATTAAGCTGAATAGTTAGCGTTGTCGCCATGGCCTTGTGTTGTCCGTCTTAAAGACGTCAAATGTTTCGCTACATTATAAACCGTTTTCTGTATTCGTCGCTTTTTTCCAGGATGTAATCCTTTTCCGGGACGTGACCTTTCTCACATTGGAGTTTGGTTGCTCTGGAAAGGCGCTATGTAGTCGGGGCCAGGTAAGTAACATAACCTAAAAACTGTTAAGAATCTTTTACTGGGCCAGCTATGATTAGATCAACAGCAGGAATGAACCAAACAGAGTGGCGACGTACAGTACAGAAGTTGACTTGTACTGCTGCAGTTACGTCACACAGGGAAAAACGGCAGACACAAATCTGTTAGGCAAGACAACAATTGGTGGCAATCGAGACTGGGCAAGTCTTTTTTGTTTCGACTTCACTTTAAAGTGGATGAGATATATCCTGACAAGTTGTTTTGAATGAGAAAAGGAAACGTAGCAACAGTATATCAACAACGAAATGCGATCATAAATCAAAAGCTTCCAAACACGTCTCAAAGCTGTTTCTAACCTTACAATGTTCTTTCTATGAACTTAAAGTGTAGAGACATTTACCTAGGAAAGTGACGTTGGCAGTGAAGTTGCCGGCACTGGTAGTCTGGCTGTTGCACGGGCTGGCGGGGCCTGCACGTCGGGCGGGATGTGGGAGTAGCAGGCACACCTGTATGGGGAGTAGGCGGCGTAGGTTTGGTCCTGTCCTCGACACAGCTCCGTGCAGGACTGCTCGTTTAGCGCCTTGAACGTGTCCGATGTGGCCAGGTTGGTGAAACATCCGTCTGTAACGTGTCATTGCTTTGCTACAACTACTACTAATACTGCTGCTACAGCTACTACCGCTACTACTGCTGCGGCTATTGTTGCTGCTGCTGTTGCTTATGCTACTGCTGTTGCTGCTGGTGTTGTTGCAGCCGCTACTACTGTCACTTGGCTACTTGACTACACACACAAAGCATATAAGATAGCCATGGGACTACCAGTCCATGCCTCTTGTACAAAAGCATACAGTGCTGCTGGGATATTACCACTGTAAGAATATAGGAATCTTGCATGCACCAAATTTGTGATAAGACGTTCTACTATAGACAACAATTTAGGCCCTGAAATAAATATTAAATTGGACACTGATTATCCCAAAAGGGCTAAAAAAATATATTACCTCAAACGACTCTAAAAACATATAGGCCTACTTCCTCGATTTTAGAATCCTCAGATATCAAACTAACATCTATAGCAAAAAGATCTATTGTGTCTGCTATCCCTCCCTGGAAACTAATTCGAGCACATTTTGATATTGAGCATACAGATTTAACAAAGGCTGAAAATACTAATTTGTTGTTATCCAATACCAAAATGCATTTGCATGATCACTGTTCCAACCATTTTAAGATATACATTGATAGATCATTAATCAATGAACATGCAGGTGCAGCATACATTATCCCAGGCCTTACAAAAGAGAAGTCTTATGATCTCGGAAAAAAAACAAATCTATATTCACTGCTGAGTTAACTGCTACAATCATGGCTTCAAAGTTTGTTGTTGATTACCCTCAAAATTTATCTACAGTTATTTTATATGTAGATTCCAAGTCAGTTCTTACTGCAATGAAGAATTTCAAATTAAAAGTTCGACCTGAGATGATCACTGAAATAAATAATTTGGTACATTTCCTCTCAGTCAGAGACACTGAAATAACATTTCTTTGGATGCCCTCCCACTGTGGGTTATATTATAATGAAAAGGTTGATGTTCTAGCAAAGAGAGGAGCAAAACGATCATCAGATTCGCATTTTTTAAAACTTCTCTATGTCAGTGCAAAAGTAGTAAACTTATACTTTGACAGAAAAAGTACAATTTTCTCATTTTCATTCGATAGAAAGAGAAACTGGGTGTTTTGGTTTACACGATGAAAATGAAAAATATTCATAAAAAGTTAAGTAAGTACGATCAAAAATTTTATCACAGACGACAGATAGGTTCCTTGATCTGTAGACGGAAATTGTATTGTATTAAAACAAAGTATGTCAAAAATATAGATTGTATATGTGGTCATAGCATATCAAGTGATCACATTCTTGTGTGTATAATTCCAAATACGTCTGTACCGCCTATTCACAATGTTTTCCTGTCAGAGCAAGTGAAACATATCTTTTCTTTTTGCACTTAGCTGAAGTCCAATTGGCAAATATCTATAATAGATAACAGTCAGTGGCGAGATGAGACAGAAGTTATATGTTTTTTAAATCTTTGATTAAGTGGATTTTCTCTATTTTTTTGTTAACGTTGTAGGTAAGTTAAATTCTTTTGACTCGTTGTGTTAACCTTTTTTCCCGGTCCCGTTTTTTTTTTTTCTTTTTCTTTGTCTAATATTACATTAGCTGGAAAGACGTAAAGCAAAACAAACAACAACAACAACAACAACAACAACACACACACACACACACACACACACACACACACACACACCCACACACACACACATATATATATATATATATATATATATATATATATATACATACATACATACATACATGCAACACACACGTTCGAGCCTTTTCTACCTCACTCTGTTGTGTCTTAGTTACCGACTCTTGTACCGCGCCTGACGGGTGCACAATCACACGGCAATGCTCACAAGACGTGAGAAATGGGGAAATTAGAGGTTACATGGTCTGAACAGTTTACTGTTGTGAGTGACTTTTGTGTGTGTGTGTGTGTGTGTGTGTGTGTGTGTGTGTGTGTGTGTGTGTGTGTGTGTGTGTGTGTGTGTGTGTGTGTGTGTGTGTGTGTGTGTGTGTGTGTGTAGAAGATAATGCGTTATTCTGTAATGTGACATAATGTATGTATGTGACTTACTGTAAGTGTGTTTTTTCTGAAATATAAATCTGACAACATGATAGGCATGTTTGGCCAAATTCTGTAACGGGCGTGTTACACCGGTAATATGTCCATAGATAATTTGTATGTTTGGTGGAATCACTGGAACGTGGGCGTTAAATCGTAATCTCTCCATATATGATAGGCACGTTTTGCGATATCTCTGTAACGTGCATGTCACACAGTTAATTCATCCACAGATGATGTGCATGTAGAATGCCGATAATGTGCATGCTAAACGGTAATATATCCATAGACAATATGCATGTTTCGTGAAATCACTGTAAGATGCATGTTACACCGGTAATATATCCATGGATGATGGGTAGGTTTGGTGGAACTCCTGTACCGTGCGTGCTAAACTGGTATAATTTCTAGCGTCGAAACGTTTGTTGGTCAAATCTCCGTGGTGTATGTGTTACTCTAGTAATGTGTACAAATGATGTGTATGTTTGATAGGATCCCTGTAACGCGCGTGCAAGGAAGGTAATCTATCCATAGATGATAAGCGTGTTTAGCAAAATCTAAAGAATGTCCGTTTTATAGCGGCAATATCTATATAAAGATGTTGTATATGTCAGCAGGAATCCCTGTCACGTGCATGCTAAACCGTTATATGTCTATAGATGACATGCAGTATCCATAGATGTATGTTCGGCGGCACATGGAGTGTGCGCGCCCTCCTGGATAGAGACGATGCAAACAGGCCTCAGAGGATAACAGCTCTAACTGGAAAAGAACTCGCCCGGTATAACAACGACATCGCAAGCTTGAGTGAGACTCGGCTTGCGGGACAGGGCGAACTTTTTAAAGGGGCTCTGCCTATACCCTTTTTTTTTTTTTTTTTTGAGCGGAAGAGGAACTGAAGAGCAACAACAGGCTGTGCAGTGAAGACAATTCTTGTTGGCGAGCTAGCTGGACCTCCGAAGGGAGTGAACGACAGGCTGATGACCATGAAAGTCCCCTTTTCATTTGGAAAGAAGCACCTGACAATTATCATCGTCTCAACACCGACCATGACCACCCCAGACAATCGTGAAGGACAAATTCTACGAGGAGCTTCACTCTATCATTGCTGCTGTTCCGAAAGAGAAAAAAACTCGCCATACCTGGTAATTTCAACGCTAGAGTGGGTTCTGGCAGCGACTCCTGGGAAAGTGTCATCGGCAAACACGGAATAGGCCACTGCAACAGCGATGGTCTCCTGCTACTCCAGACGAGCATGAATTGCTGATTACCAACACAGTTTTCTCTGCCTCCCTAGCCGAAAATAAGACAGCATGGTTGCATCCCCGCTCCAAGCATTGGCATCTCACTGACTACATCATTGTCAGGAGGAGGGACAGACAGGATCTAAGAGTCACCAAACCCATGTGCGGCGCTGAATGCTGGACTGACCATCGTCTCATAGTCAGCAAGCTAAACGTCTGGATCCAACCCAAGAGACGTCCGCAAGGCAAGAAGGGTTCAAGACGGCTTAATGTCACCACGCTGAAGAACACCAGAATCAAGCAGTTGTTTGCAGACACTCTGGAAGATTGCTTGGAATCTGCCACTCTGGACTATCAGAATGTAAAAAGCCAACTGGTCGACCTTCCGAGAACTGGTCAACAACAATGCTGCAGAGATCCCTGGGCCGGCTGCCAAGAAACACAAGGACTGGTTTAATGAGAATTGCTAACTGGTGAGTAACATCTTCTGCACAAAGCTTACCTTAGTGACACCAAGTCCACCTCCAACAAGAGATGCGTTCAACAACAAACGCAGAACAGTTCAAGAGGTACTAGGAAAGATGCAAGACACATGGCTGAGCAACAGCTAACAAGATCCAAGGATATGTTTACAGGCATGATATGAAAAACTTTTATGTTGCCTTGACAGAAATTTATGGACCTACATCATCAGGATCATCCCGTCTGCTCAGCGTCGATGGAAACACACTGATCACTGAGAAGGAAATGAATTTGGAACGCTGGGCAGAACATTTCAACAACGAACTAAACCGCCAATCATCTATCAACAACAAAGCCTTCGATCAGCTCCCTCAAGTGCCCACCAACAAAGAAATGGATGAACCACCAACCCTCTTGGAGACCCAAAAAGCGATATGTTTGCTGTCCATTGGCAAAGCTTCCGCTCAGGCTCTATACCTGTTAAGTCTACAAAGAAGGTGGCACAGCTCTGATTGAAAAGCTTCCTTATTTGTTTCTTCTTCTGGTGTGGCACCAAGAGACGATCCCTTAGGAGTTCAAAGATGCATCTACAATCTATTTGTACAAACACAAAGAGAAAAACCAGACTCGGTGACAACCACCGAGGCATATCCATCCTTTCTTTAGCATGCAAGATACTTGCCAGGATTCTGCTGAACCGCCTTATAACACACCTTGAGCAAGAGCTTTTGCCGGAGAGCCAGTGCGGCTTCGGAAAAAAAATAGAGGAACCATTGATATGGTATTTGCTGCTAGAGAGCTCCAAGAAAAATGTCAAGAAAAAAATGCCGACCTGTTCTCCACCTATGTCGACCTGACCAAGGCCTTCGATACTGTCAATAGAGAGGGCCTGTGGAACATCATGGCCAAATACGGATGCCCACCAACATTCATCTCTATAGCGCGGCAATTCCATAATGGCATGCAGCCCCGTATCCAGGACAGTGGAGAGACATCTAGCCCATTCCCTGTCACAAATGGGCATAAAGCAAGGCTGTGTTGGGCACCCATTCTGTTCAGCATTATATTCTTTGCAATGCTTACTGATGCCTTCAGAGAAGGAAACGTGGGCATCGGCATCAGATTCAGAACAGATGGAAAGTTGTTTAGGCTCAAA
>JADBJO010000326.1:335000-340000 GCA_016801955.1 Conus betulinus | reverse complement strand
GCCGGGGCCGAACAGTCTCTCAGAGAAATGTCTCTGGTTGAACTCAAACCCTCGACCGCAAGTCCGCAATGCTATCCACTGAATAAAGCGGCTAGTCTGCTGCCACCTTCATCTCAGGTGATTTGCACATGAGAACAAGCAGATCAATATATTGACACACAGGCACACAGGGAATGCAATACCATACGATTCATTTTTGCTGAAAAGACAGGTAATGAATCTTTTATTTGATGTCCATCCACAGTAGTAATATTAGAACAGAGGAAAAACAAACTTCTAATTTACAACCCACATGTCAAACGGAGAGGAAAAAATTAAGCATACAATGAGAGTAAGATCAACGTTCCTGACAAACAGTGTTTCTCACTATATTCATCTTCATCCATTTTTGAATACAATAACCATACTGATTACTCTGCCTTTTGCATACATGTAGACAGACAGATAGATGTCCATATTGATAAATAAATGGATTCTCTCTCTCTCTCTCTCTCTCTCTCTCTCTCTCTCTCTCTCTCTCTCTCTCCTCTCTCTGTGTGTGTGTGTGTGTGTGTGTATGTGTGTATATGTGTGTGTGTGTGTGTGTGTGTGTGTGTGTGTGTGTGTGTGTGTGTGAGAGTGTGTGACAGACAGACAGACAGACAGACAGACAGATTTGGATAATTTATTCATGCACAGGCCATTGTTCCACAAAATGGGGGTAAACTGAACAATTATTGAACATTGCTACAATTTCTCCTGTACACACACACACACACACACACACACACACACACACACACACACACACACATTTGACAAGTATATCAGGACAGAGAGAGAAGAGAAGAGAAGAAGAGAGAGAGAGAGAGAGAGAGAGAGAGAGAGAGAGAGAGAGAGAGTGAGAGAGAGAGAGAGAGAGAGAGAGAGAGAGACATACGCGCGGTTGTGTGCGCGTGCGTACACGTGTGAGTGAGTGTGTGTGTGTGTGTGTGTGTGTGTGTGTGTGTGTGTGTGTGTGTGTGTGTGTGTATGTGTGTGTGTGCGTGCGTGCGTGCGTGCGTGCGTGCGTGCGTGCGTGCGTGCGTGCGTGCGTGTGTGTGTGTGAGATTTTTTTTCTAATGTCACTTGTGGGTGAAGAGACGTTAAATTAAAGTACTACTACACTCACAAACGCGCGATCAAGATATCAATACTGAGAAATAGCGGCATCCACGAAAAACTGAAGTTTCAAAAAAAAAAAAAAAAAAAAAAAAACTCACTGGATAACGTCCCTTGAATGAGAAGCTTCTGTACCTCAAATATTGACGCTGATTTTGTTGAAGAGTGCCATACTGCTTGTTACTTTGACACGTCTAGAATATTCAATGATTTTCTAACTACACCTGTCTTTAACTTTCATGGTGAAAAGACATGCCATAAGAAAGACCCGTGTGAGTTGGGTAAAATCTTGATTTATATTATGAGATTTATCTCAGTATATTGCGGGTTCAAAAACATACGAGTCAATTAATCAAACATTGTTTATTTGTTTGTTGCAATAAAAATGGGGCAAGAAATTGGCCGCCTTACCAGTCTGATCTGGAACGCAACACTACACGTTGAAAATAAGCGTTGATCAACCAGGCAAATCCCGCTGTCTTTCATTCGCTGGCCTTTTGTTCAGATGACAGAAAATGTCGTCTGCTGATCAATGCAGTCATGGTTTTTCGATCGCTCATTGGCCAGTAAAAAGGACTGGTAGTCCGTGCCCATTACGTGCGGAATCTATTGATATTTCTAAGCACTCAATTATTACCTGGATCTTTTAAAAGCTACTTGTCAGTGTGAGGAGGTATATGGAATAGATACAGATGTTTCATTCAATAAAGGCCATGGACTCGCACAAAACGTAGTGTGAACAAACATCAGGGGAAAGGGGGGTAATTTGAACATGAAGTTTTATTGATGTTTGGAAATCTGCAAGGGAGATAATCAGCTCGTCTCCAGTCAAAGTGACCCTAACCACATAGCACAAATGCCACTTGTACGTACGCCCAAAGCGATTGAGCATCATCAGTCAGCTTAACAGTTCAATCACAGGGGAGAAAACGACAAAACATTGATGTGAAACAGTGTGCCTGAAAAGCAGACAACTGATGTCCTGATTGTTTTCGTGGCGTGTGCTTCAAATCTAACACTGACTCTCTAGATCTATTTGCTTGAACCATAAACTGCGAAAAGTTAACTGTGTTTGCAATGAAAAGACATGCGTTATCTTTCCCTGACCCCCCCCCCCCCCCCCCCCCCCCCCCCCCCGATCCGAGACCGATGGTGTATTTCGAATATCCATGAAAATGTAGTTGCACAGTGAGGCGACTTCGGGCTGAGATCCGAACAATTTTTTTTTTTTAGTATTCAAAGGAATGACGCCGCCGTACAAGGTGGACAAACGAATCACACTGTTGTTTATCTTGCCTGAGTTTGATTTATCTTGACTGAAGAAGACCAAAGAGGTCAAAACGTTTTCCTATTTTTGTCTTGCAATTCGTTTGTCCATGTTGTTGGCGGAGTTGGCCTATCTTAAATACTTTTTTGAAAATTTTTAGAAAATTAAATTTCTAAGGGTTCGTGGTTTGAAATGTCGCAGTAAAACAGGCATCCTTCCGTTGCACACAGAAGATTTCATCCATACGAGGGAGGAAAAAAAAATGGACGGGACGTTCTATTGTCTTGTTTTGATGATTCGGTTTTTGTTATGTTGGTTCTTTGATGACGTTAAGATTAGGAATAAGAATAGCAGAATACATACTGGCTACAGTGATGCTCAACGACATGGCTGCCTTTGGTGAAACATCAGAGGATCGATACTTATTTGAGACAAAGTCTTTTCAAGCAGGAATGATAAATCAGTTTGTATGAACTCCCCTTGTTCAGGTACATTAGGCTGCTGTCAAGTTATATTGGACTGCTGGTACCATTTTTCAGACCAGGGTCAATTTTGCCAATGTTTGCAAGCCATAAGGAAAAATAAAACGCGTTTTTCTTCATGAAAACTAAACTTTGGTTTTAATTTCTGCCTCTTTATCATACCAGTTTGTTTATGCATTTTACACACACGCGCGCGAGTGCCTGCTGCTACAAAACAAAACAAGAGAATGTGATTCAAGATTAGACTCCTAAGTGTTCGATACTGATGTATGTTTTTGCGCCCAGGTTAAACCAGGCGAGTTGTTCACAGGTTATCTTTGTCAAAAACAATTAGGCATACGATAAAGCAGTGTCAGGTTTAGTTTTTTTCCTCTGCATTTGGAATTTTTGGTACCCTTTTCCTAGGTGTTGTCACAAGAGATGGACCATACACAGTAAGCTGACTGAAAAGACTTTAAATTCTAGTCTTCCTTTCCTTTATTTTCTTTATGTTGTTATTTTGATGACAAAAGCGTTTGAAAAAAAAAAGAAGAAGAAAAACAAGTGTGCTGCCGCATGCTGCAACATGTATCGTTTAGAGATATATGCGACTTTGCATATATTTTACGTTCGTTCCTATGTTTGTAAATGTTTCTTTACACAGATAGATAGACAGACTCGTTTATTTCATATACATGTTAGTAAATTAAATGTCAACAGTTTTTGAAACACACACACACACACACACACACACACACACACACACACACACACACACACACACACACACACATTCGTGAAATCGAGTCTAAAATTTCACTTACTAAAACAGTATTAAAATGGACGAGTAAAACAATTCGAGCAAGTAAATGAGTAAAAATGTCTCATGAAATCGAGGACTACAAATATTCATTAAAAGAGACAGGTAGACGTTTTGATTAATACAATGGGTGAATACAATTCTTCATGAAAATAGAGACGTATAAGTATATATATGCATTACAGGAAAAGTGTTCATAAAGTTATCGAATACACAAGGAGAAACATTCATTAAAGGAGACAAAAATGTTACAACGGACGAGTTGGAAATATTCATCAATACAGATGAGTAGAACTTGAAGTAATTGAACAGAAATATTCAACAGAGCAGACGAGTGGTTTTAATCAAAAGACAACAATTCATGCTATTAATACCAAAGCTGAAGCTGCACGAGAATCTCTGGTTCTCTTCAATGATAAAACTATCAGCAGCAACAACAACGACATTGCTTAAACTTAGCAATGAACGATCTGTCATCCAGTTTCTGGCCGTTTTCAGACGGATTACAACTCAGTCTGAGGAATGAACAGAACCTGTGGTGATGAATATTTCAGCCTTAACACAGGAAGCACAAAAGCTGCCTCCTCCGAAAAAAAGACAGGATAATTGAATTTTGTTGTCGCAAAGTTTTTTGTTGTTGTTTGTTGTTGTTTTTGTTTTCCAGTCAGTTACAGTCTCCCCCCCCCCCCCCCCCCCCCCCCCCCCCCCCCCCCCCCCCTCTGCAAATTTTCCAATAAAATTGTTGCAGTATTCTTGTTTGTTATTTCACATGTATTTCGTTCGAAGTTCTCTTTAATCCCCTTTAATCCTCTTTAACTCCTCTCTCTCTCTCTCTCTCTCTCTCTCTCTCTCTGAAAAAAAAAAAAAATTTGCTTATCTGTACCCTTGGAAATAAAAATTCTCTCTCTCTCTCTCTCTCTCTCTCTCTCTCTCTCTCTCTCTCTCTCTCTCTCTCTCTCTCTCTCTCCATTGCATCTAGGTTTACATCTAAACTGAATGAAATCAATACTACACCTACACACATGTATTGGAGCTGTTTTTCACATGGACAAGTTTGGTTTCAGTGTACCTGTTTCAAAATTTTTACATTATGGCCTTCGTTATATCCTCGTGGTGTGAATTGAAAAAAAAAAAAAAAAAAAAGAAAGAAAAGAAAAACAAAAGGAAACCCTCAACAGTTGCCTCTGAACCACGGACCTCGGCGATGTTTGTCCGAAACAATGATCTCTCAACCCCCCTCACTCCCCCCCCCCCCACCCCCCACCCCCCTATGGCAATGTCAACTCAAAACTGAAGGGAATATGCAGAAGCA
>JADBJO010000326.1:327500-330000 GCA_016801955.1 Conus betulinus | reverse complement strand
TCTCTCTCTCTTTGTCATCGTCATTGTCTCTCTCTCTGTCACGTATTCCTGTCCCCCCACGCTCTCTCTCTCTGTCTCTGTCTCTCTCTGTCTCAGTCTCTGTGTGTCTGTCTCTGTCTCTCTCTGTCTGTCTCTCTCTCTCTCCAAGTCACATCCTGTCACTCTACGTTTTCTCTCTCTCTCTCTCTCTCTCTCTCTCTCTCTCTCTCTCTCTCTCTCTCTCTCTCTCTCTCTCTCTCTCTCTCTCTCTCTCCCTCTCTCTCGCTACGTCACGCATCGCTGCCCCCCCCCTCTCCCTCTCCAACCACACATCCTGTCACTCTACTCTCTCTCTCTCTCTCTCTCTCTCTCTCTCTCTCTCTCCTCTCTCTCTCTCTCTCTCTTATGCTCATAAATGCTATAGTCGGAAAATAACCTTCACGGACTGAACTCTGAAATTATGACCAACTGCACACTTCCGTTTAAGAGCGTTCTACGTGCGCTGTTATTTGATCTTTTTCCAGTGCCAATCTGGAAATATTATTCTCTGAAGGTTATCAACGTATGTGGCAATATTGCTTTATTAGGACGCTGTGCCGGTGCGGGAATAAAGTTTCAGTACGGCCCGGGACCAAGGTAGTATGACACTGAGGCTTAGTGGCAATGTATATAGCGATAACGTTTCGTCTGGACTGTGACAATATAGCGGTAATACTTCGTGAAAGCTCAGTCACGCAGTTCTCTACGATTCAGCAACAATGTGGCAAAATGTATGTAGCAAGAAGGCTTCCTGAAAGCTCAGTGCAATGTATGTAGCCTCAGGACACTGTACTCTTATGGCAGTGATGCTTCGTGAGAACTCAGTGCCAATATGGCGGTTATGCTGCATCACAGCTCAGTGTCAATATGGCAGTAATCCTTCATGCCAATGTGGTGATAACGCTTCTCTAAGACTCAGCGCCAGCGTGACAGCAATGCTTAACTAGGACTCGACGCCATATTGCAAAAATGCTTCACTGAAACTCACCACCCATCTGGGCAATAATGCTTCGCTCCAACTCAGCGCCAATGTAGCAATAATACTTTGCCAAACCTCGGCGCCAATGTAGCAATAATACCTTTACCAAGCTTCGGCGGCAATGTAGCAATAATACTTTACCAAAACTCGGCGCCGATAGCAATAGCGCTTGACTAAAACTCAGCGCCCACTGTGGCAGTAACGCTTTATTATAACTCAGCGCCAATGTAGCAATAATACTGTGCTAAAACTCAGCGCCAATGTAGCAATAATAGTTTACTGAAACTCGTTGCCACTGTAGCAATAATGCTTTTTACTTACGTTTGGTGCCAAGGTAGCCAAAAAATGCTTTACTAAAGTTTGGTACCAGTGTGGCAATAATGCTTCACCAAGACTCGGCGTCAAATTGGCAATACGCGTCAAACCCAAACCCAGCGTCAATATGGCAATGATACTTTACTAAAAACCTACTGCCAATGTGGCAATGACGCTTCACAAAGCTCAGCGCCAATTTGGCACTAACGCTTCATTGAAACAGTGTAAATGGGGCAACGGTGCTTCACCAGAACTTAATTAATGCCAATGTAGTAATTACGCTTCCCAAAGGGTCAGCACCAGTGCGGCAATAATTCCCCGCGCCAGTATGGATGTGATCAGCGCCAGTGTGGATATAGCGTTTCACTAAAAAACCCAGCTCCAGTGTGGCAATAAGGATTCTCTAAGACTGAGCCCCACTGTGGCAGTAATTCTCCCGTTAGGGTTTAGCGCCATTGTGGCTGTAATGTTTCACTAAGACCCGGCGCCGCTGTGGCGATGTTTCTCCAACACTCAACTCCCCTGTGGCAAATAATGCTTCACCAAGGTTCAGCGCCATTTTGGCAACCATTCTGCTTTCAGGCTCAACGCCAATGTGGCTGCAGTATTTCTCTATGACCCAGCGCCAGTGCGGCAATAATGGTTCTCTACGGTTCAGCAACAATGTGGCTACCATGCTAATGTGGCTGTAACGTTTCACAAAAACTCAGCGCCAATATGGCGACAATCTTTCTCTGAGATTCGGCGCCACTGCGGCGATAATGCTTCACTAAGGTTCAGCGCCATTTTGGCAACCATTCTGCATTCACACTCAGCGCCAATATGGCTGTAGTGTTTATCTAGAACCCAGCGTCAGTCTGGCCATAATGGTTCTCTACGGTTCAGCAACAATGTGGCAGCCATTCTGCATACAGGTTCAGCACCAATGTGGCTGTAGCGTTTCTCTAAAACCCAGCGCCAATCTGGCCAAATGGTTCTCTATGGTTCAGCAACAATGTGGCAACCATTCTGCATTCAGACTCAGCGCCAATGTGGCTGTAGTGTTTATCTAGAACCCAGCGTCAGTCTGGCCATAATGGTTCTCTACGGTTCAGCAACAATGTGGCAGCCATTCTACATACATGTCAGCGCCAATGTGGCTGTAGCCTTTCTCTAAATTCCAGCGCCAGTGTGGCGATAATGGTTCTC
>JADBJO010000326.1:307500-315000 GCA_016801955.1 Conus betulinus | reverse complement strand
AATGATAATTACAGTTCTATGAAAATACAGAAAATGGAAATCTAGTTTACTTAATTCAGATATCAGCATTATAATTATGAGTAGTAGTGGTAGTAGTAGTAGTAGTAGTAGTAGTAGTAAATGGAAGTATAAAACTGGGAAATCTTACTACTAATAGTAATGATATCAAGATACAGAAATTTGAAATGTAGTGTAATCATCATTTCAATATTGGTGATAACAACAACAAATACGATGATGATGATGATGATGATGATGATGATGATGATGATGATGATGATAAGAAGAAGACTGATAATCAGAAGAAGAAAAAGAAAAGGGAGGAAGAAGAAGTAGATGATGATGATGATGATGATGATGATGATGGTGATGATGATGATGATGATAATGATGATGATGATGATGATGATGACGATGATCAGTGAAAGCACCGTCATCATCTAGTCATTATCAGGGGGGGGGGGGGGGGGGGGGGGGGGGGGGGGGGGGGGGGGAGGCTAGTTTAGCGATATTCATCCAGGCATATAATAGAGGACAGACACCGATAAAAAATACACAGACGTGCTGTCACCTCAGCGAAAATCCTTCAGAAATCCCTCATGCCCTATCGTCAGCGAATCGGTCAACGCCAAGGATACCCAAACGTGGTACTAATTGAATCGATCATGGGCCTTGTGGATACGGCGTTGTTCTCTTGATCTAAGGGTCTTGGGATCGGACTCCGCTTGAGACAGGGCGGTTAGAGGATTTTTTTTTCTGTCTCGTTCAGACTGTAACATCCCTCTACGTTCTTTGGATAAGATTTTAAACCGAAGGCTCTTGTGGAAACGCATAATGTAAAAAATTAGAAAATGAAAAAAAAAGGTCGCATGTTTACTCCTATTCCATCTTTTGTGTGTGTGTGTGTGTGTGTGTGTGTGTGTGTGTGTGTGTGTGTGTGCGTGCGTGCACGCGCGTGCGTGCGCATGTGTGTGTGCGCTGCATTATGAGAATGAACATTATTGGAACTCATGCCGCGAACAATGCTAATCAACCTATCTCCGATTCTCTCTCATTTAACTCTTCTGAACACGAAGCCTTTTGTCATAGTGTGGATTCCATGGAAATCTAGTTTACTTTATGTCAACTATAAACATTATAATTATGAGTAGTAGTAGTAATGAAAGGAGCACAGCAAATGCGCTCACTGCAAACCAGTAGAATGACATGAAACTTCTAGTAAAAGATGCCAAGAACTTTCTTTTACGCTGGATATTAGTACAAACACGGAACACAAATTGATATTATTTTTTAACCAAAAACTTGCGAGCATTTTGATTTCATTTAACTCGGCTACCTCTCTATACAAAAAGAAGAAACAAATTGAACGATGCGAATGGGCCTGTTCTAAGGATTTTGTTTCATGATGAGAAGGTCTTAAAAACTCCAGAGAAAAGTTTGTTCATGCTGATTTTCTCGTATTCGGAATAATTGCTGAGCAGGGGGAGGCGAATGAGAGAGAAGGGAGTTTGAGTTTGCTCCCACCCACCCTCCTCTTTCTCTCTCTCTCTCGCTGCTCCGTTTTTCTCTTTCTTTAGTGCAGCTGCGCATATGTCTGTGTTCAATTGTATAAAAATGAAGATGGTATATATGCAATGGCATGTTAACTCTACAGTTGCCCATACTTTGATGAAGAAATATATGATGCCTCTACCTGTGTTTAATGATTTCTTTATAGCAAGCCGTGAAAATAAGCATCTGTTGATGAGAAAACAGAAAGGAAACGGAAACAATTTTCGAATAGGAATAAATTCAGACAACATTATGAAAAATGTTTTAAAAAATTACTGGAAAGAGTGAGGAACTTCACAATAATCTGATTTTCAAGGACAAGTATATAAGGATGGAAGTGGTTATCACAAAGGAAATAAATGGAATGGCAAGAACGGTAATTTGAACCGTTCTGCTCGAAGAAAAATGGAAAAAACCGTAAAGTAGCCGGTCTTGATAACTCATAGCCAAAATTCTTTTTTTTTTTTTTTTTTTTTTTTTTTTTTAAATTTTGCAACTCAGGTCTGGCAAAGAAAGAAATGATATTTTTTTAGTTACTTTTGTTAACCTTCTGCATAACAACTTGCCATATACCCTGAAGTTTGGAATGAGTCCGCTGTTTTGCCATGTTATGTTAAAAGAGTAACTCGGATAATCCTAATAGATATAGTGTGCGTGTGTGTGTGTGTGTGTGTGTGTGTGTGTGTGTGTGTGTGTGTGTGTGTGTGTGTAACATTTGCAGAAAACGGTGCAGCTCTGTTGCTAATGTACAACTCCAGGACTGCTTGAGGGGAGGGAAAACAAATCCAGCAGTCTCTTGTCTCCATGAACCTGAATTATTTATTTCCAAAGGTCTGTGAGCTGTGAACATAACGGCATTGAAGCGCATTGCAAAACAACGTGACCACAAACCAAACCCGTGTCCTTCCCAACCCCCACACCACCCCTCTACCCCACCTGCCCCCGCCCCCACCCCCGGGAGCTCGTTGTGGTCGGATTCAAAAAGCTTTGCCAGCGATGCATGACGCCCAATATCCCGTGCTGGCATCACAGATAAAAAATGCCAAGACGGATGGATGGAGTGAGTCTGTCACTGCCACGACGCGCTAATGAAAGAATCACGAAGCAAACAGAAGACGATCAAATTAACGAACATTTAACGAAGTCTAGGATTAGCTATTTGCCTTGGTTGAAATTTTTAACTGACAGCTGTCTGGTTGGCATGATGAAGTGTTTAGGAGCAATCAGACCAAAGAGAATACTTATGTGTATGTACCAGCACCCCTACCCCCACACCCAACCTCATTCGCATCCCCACTTCATTCCATCTCCCAAACGCTGGGATCATTTCAAGATACATGCTCGGTTTTTCGCGGAGTCTTTTAATTTGAAAGAGAAAAAAAAAAAAAATCAAGAAAAAAAAAGGAAAAGAAAAGTAAAGAAAGGAAAGACAAAAGAAAAAAAAAAGAAAGAAAAAAAAGAACGCAAATCCATTGGGTGGGTGAAGGTTTGTCAGAGTACCTTGTTTGTCCGGGTGTGGGTGTTGCCTTGTCTGTCTGTGTGGGTGTGGGTGTTGCCTTTGTCTGTCTGTGTTGGTGTGGGTGTTTGTTGCCTTGTCTGTCTGTGTGGGTGGAGGTGTTGCCTTGTCTGTCTGTGTGGGTGGAGGTGTGTTGCCTTGTCTGTCTGTGTGGGTGTGGGTGTTGCCTTGTCTGTCTGTCTGTGTGGGTGGGGGTGTTTGTCTTGTCTGTCTGTGTGGGTGTGGGTGTTGCCTTGTCTGTGTGGGTGGGGGTGTTGTTGTCTTGTCTGTCTGTGTGGGTGGGGGTGTTGCTTTGTCTTTTCTGTGTGGGTGGCGGTGTTGTCTTCTCTGTCTGTGTGGGTGGAGGTGTTGCCTTGTGTGTGTGGGTGGAGGTGTTGTCTTGTCTGTCTGTGTGGGTGGCGGTGTTGTCTTGTCTGTCTCTGTGGGTGGAGGTGTTGCCTTGTCTGTGTGGGTGGAGGTGTTGCCTTGTCTGTCTGTGTGGGTGTGGGTGTTGCCTTGTCTGTGTGGGTGGGGGGTGTTGTCTGTCTGTCTGTGTGGGTGGGGGTGTTGCTTTGTCTTTCTGTGTGGGTGGCGGGTGTTGTCTTGTCTGTCTGTGTGGGTGGAGGTGTTGCCTTGTGTGTGTGGGTGGAGGTGTTGTCTTGTCTGTCTGTGTGGGTGGCGGTGTTGTCTTGTCTGTCTCTGTGGGTGGAGGTGTTGCCTGGTCTGTCTGTGTGGGTGGAGGTGTTGCCTTGTCTGTCTGTGTCGGTGGGGGTGTTGCCTTGTCTGTCTGTGTGGGTGGGGGTGCTGCCTTGTCTGTCTCTGTGGGTGGACGTGTTGACTTGTTTGTCTGGGTGGGGGTGTTGCTTTGTCTTTCTGTGGGGGTGGAGGTGTTGCCTGTGTGTGTGTGTGGAGGTGTTGTCTTGTCTGTCTGTGTGGGTGAAGGTGTTGCCTTGTCTGTGTGGGTGGAGGTGTTGCCTTGTCTGTATGGGTGGAAGTGTTGCCTTGTCTGGGTGGGTGGAGTTGTTGCCTTGTGTGTGGGGGTGGAGGTGTTGCCTTGTGTGTGTGGGTGGAGGTGTTGTCTTATCTGTGTGTGTGAGTGGAGGTGTTGTCTTGTCTGTCTGTGTGGGTGAAGGTGTTACCTTGTCTGTGTGGGTGGAGGTGTTGTCTTGTCTGTCTGTGTTAGTGGAGGTACTGTCTTGTCTGTCTGTGTGGATGGAGGTGTTGCCTTGACAGTCAGTGTGGGTTGGGTGGAGGGTGTTGCCTTCTTTGTCTGTGTGGGTGGAGGTGTTACTTTGTCTGTGTTGGTGGAGGTGTGTTGCCTCGACTGGGTAGGTGGAGGCGTTACCTTGTCTGTCTGTGTGGGTGGGGGTGTTAGCTTGTCTGTCTGTGTGGGTGGAGGTGTTGCCTTGTCTGTGTGGGTGGATGTGTTGCCTTGTCTATCTGTGTGGGGTGGATGTGTTGCCTTGTCTATCTGTGTGGGTGGAGGTATTGCCTTGTCCGTATGGATGGTGGTGTTGCCTTGTCTGTCTGTGTGGGTGGAGGTGTTGCCTTGTCCGTATGGATGGTGGTGTTGCCTTGTCTGTCTGTGTGGGTGGAGGTGTTGCCTTGTCCGTATGGATGGTGGTGTGTTGCCTTGTCTGTCTGTGTGGGTGGAGGTGTTGCCTTGTCCGTATGGATGGTGGTGTTGCCTTGTCTGTCTGTGTGGGGTGGAGGTGTTGCCTTGTCTGTGTGGGTGGAGGTATTGCCTTGTGTGTGTCTGGGCGGAGGTGTTGTTACTTTGTCTGTGTGGGTTAAGGTGTTGCTTGTCTATGTGGGTGGATGTGCCGTCCAGTTTATCTTGGTAGTGGCTTTGTTATGTCTCTTTGGATGGATGTACTGCGATATCTGTCGCAGTGTAGGCGCTGCGATATCAATCTGAGTGGAGATATTGCGAGAGCTGTCTGGGTGGAAGTATTGTCTCGTCTATGTGCGTGAAGGTACGGCCCTGACTAGTGATTTTCAGATTGCCATCAGCAGCGCACAGACATTAAATCAAATGATGGACACATCAGTTCATTTGGAATGCGTGCATGCAAGAACCGATGCATCAACCAATGATTTAATCATTATAATATTCAGTGTTTTCCAACATCAACTAAACACTATAATGGGTCACATCACTGATGATAACAGCGCTCCAGCTAAGCAAGTAAGAAGTAAGCATTACGCTGCAAATAAGAATGAGCTAGTTCCCATCTTGCTTTACCAACGTTCTCGTCTACTTTGATGCTTGGTTTTGAATCATCAAGACTTCGGTGTTTACATTTTTCATCCAAACGGCAGACTGAAGGTAAAGTATTAGTCATCGAAAGAATTTTACACACATGTTGTGCACACTCGCCTACTTCGACCTAAAGGCGCAGCGGCAACACGCATTTATGCTCAGATATTCATATGCAGATATGTGTAGATTTCTTTTCCATTTAAAAAAAAAAAATTAGTCATTTCATCGCTTCGAGTTAGAGAATACTAAATCAGGGAAGACTAAGGTGATGGAGGGTAAGGTTTGAGTCGCACCCTGCCTAATACCCGTTTCCTAGACAGGGTAAACTCCAAAACATTCATTGTCCCTACGGCCTTTAGGCCATCCAGATCATGTATGGTCTTTAACAAACTATTACTCAGCCATTTCAAAGCTGACAAAAATGTCTATCAAGTTGACAAACAGATCTATCAAGTTGTCAAAAATATCTATCAAGTTGACAAACATATCTATCAAGTTAACAAAAATATATCTATCAGGTTGACGAAAATGTCTCTCAAGTTGACAAAAAAATATCTATCAAGTTGACAAACATATCTATCAAGTTGACAAAAACATCTATCAAGTTGACAAAAACCATCTATAAAGTTGACAAAAATGTCTGTCAAGTTGACAAAAATATCTGTCAAGCTGACAAAAAATCTATCAAGTTGACAAAAACATCTATCAAGTTGACAAAAATATCTATCCATTTGACCAAAATGTCCGTCAAGTTGACCAAAATGTCTATCAAGTTGACAAAAATGTCTATCAAGTTGACAAACATATATATCAAGTTGTCAAAAATATCTATCAAGTTGACAAACATATCTATCAAGTTGACAAAAATATCTATCAGGTTGACGAAAATATTTATCAAGTTGACAAAAATATCTATCAAGTTGACAAACATATATCATCTATCAAGTTGACAAAAACATCTATCAAGTTGACAAAAGCATCTATCAAGTTGACAAACATATCTATCAAGTTGACAAAAATATCTATTACGTAAAGATCTAACCGGTGTAAGAATGTGCATACCCTATACTGCAGCAACAACAAGAAAAATCTCGCAATATATTAAAAAAAAAAAAAAAATCAATTTCAATTACCTAAATGGCCACCATTCATTGTGGCTGAAGGGCTGCTCCATTCTATTCTTTCGACGGGTCGGGTTTTACCATCATGTGCATGACAAGTTACGACGCTCTTCCGTGCAGACATAACTACTCCATTTTGTGAGGCCGTGTCGTTGGGCTTGTGATGTTTCCATAACAACGCCTTGGAATATGGGATGTTTACAGTGCGAGTTTAAACTTCTACGCTCAAACACACACACACACACACACACACAAGAAAGAAAGAAAGAAAGAACGGAAATCAAGGCCTTTAAGTTCAGCAATGTACTTGCGCAAGGTAATATCAGTGGTGGCACATATGGTGTGTCATTCATTCGTCAATTGGCCGAATTGTTTGAGCGGTTCGGAGATGGTATAAATTCTGTCAGAGACGGCAACTGGTTTACAAAAACTGGCCAAATATTGGGTAGAGTAGGTGAAGTTAAGGAGGCACTGGCTGGGGGGCTAAATCGATTGATAAATCGTCCGGTTGTAACTGTGCTTAGCAAGTTTCGTTGACTGTCTATGTTTTGCTGGCAAGCCTACTTAGGGTAACCATCTAAATAGAAAAAAAGTGCATTCGCCTAAGAATAGGAATACATTGAAGTTCAAGAATGAAATTATTTACATGTTGCTTAAAACAGAGAATTTGTTGACTAGATATGTGGCAGAAATGGCTTGGTCACAAAAGCTATTTTGAGCAGCAGATTTAAGTCATATCTGGAGGAAACTACATACTTCGCAGCTGATATGAATGTTTCTTTTTTTTTTCATTTTATGAACAACATCCATGTTTGGTATTATGCATTGAAAGATTACTTGATTTTAAGCAGAATAACAAAGAAATACAAATAAAAAATATTGCAAAAAAAAAAAAAATCGAAGAAATAACAGGTCGCTCACATGAACACATGGAAATTTAAAGGGGAAAATGTATCTGTATATTAGTATCAGAATCATACCATGTACATCCAATATACAGAATATATTTACAAACACCTTGTCTCTTTTATCTATGAAAGACAGCAACATTGAATATGGACACGATATTG
>JADBJO010000326.1:277500-300000 GCA_016801955.1 Conus betulinus | reverse complement strand
AGTAAACAACCTTGCTCGACTCTGGGCAGTAAATTTCCTTCCATGGTACTTTAGGCAGTTGATAGGGGAGGTCATCCCCTAATGCACACCTTCCTAAGTCAATGACAGTTACAACTGCATCAACAGATACAGTTAAAAGGTTTTTTTTGTTTGTTTGTTATTCGTGTTGTTGCGGTGGTGGCGGTAACGCGTTTGTATTGTCCATGGGCAGCTGTCTTTTTAATATATTACGCAAATCATTATCAACCTGGTAATTTCCACAAAAGAGAGAGAGAGAGAGAGAGAGAGAGAGAGAGAGAGAGAGAGAGAGAGAGAGAGAGAGAGAGAGAGTTCCCAGTGTTGTTACTTAATCATCCTCCGGTACTGTTCTTCTGTTACGCTGCTGGTGGTGGTATACTGATGCAATGGTGTCCCATGAACGCTTCATCAGACAGAGCAGGATTTTCTCGTGGAGAAGCTGTTAAAGACGTACAAGATGACAAAAGCTGTGGTGCTTCTTGTGGTCGTGATGATAACCAAGTCTATTCCCACTTTCTTTCTTTTCTTTCTTTTTTTCTTTCTGCGTACGCAGGCTGATACTCCTGCGGACACTGCCTGTATAGACAGGCAGTGGAGTTTTGTGTGTAGGACCGTTTTGATCCCCGCCATGAAGGCAGCTATACTCCATCTTCGGGAAGGTGCATGCTATGTATAAACTGGCCTTCTCTTCCGAAAGTTGGTGATGGGATTTTTTTTTTAGATGTTGTGCGTGCGTTCACACACGAAACCTCGGTTTATAATAGTCTCATTCGAAGGACTGTATGGGGAAAAGAGTCAGAACCAATGGTAACTCCGAGGGAAAAAAATCCCCCTGTACCGAAATTCGAACCCGCAATCCCAGGATCACGAGTCCGGTGCTCTACCACCGAGCTATTCCGGCTCCCTATTCCCACTTTTGGCCGGCCTCTCTACAAAAGTACGGTAGGTAAAGACTCGGGGGTAACAGGAGATAGGATAAAAAGAGAGGAGATACAGGCGTAGAGATCGCTGATGTGGTTGTAACGTGGAGTACTGCACACAAAGATAACGCACAGCGTAGAGGGCCATATGACTTCACGTGTGTAGGGGGTGTTGTTGCCATTGCGAGGATTTAGACCAGATTAAACTGTCCACTATTATCGATATTGGATCTAAACACTTTTAGGCTGCTTCACACAAACGTCCCTTAAAACAAATTTAGAACTTATCCTTGTTGTTGTTGTTGTTGTTGTTGTTGTTGTTGTTAGTGTTGGTGTTCTTTGGTTGTTGGTCGTCATTTATGAATTGCTTACATTTAGAGATAACGCAAGAGTTGTTTCCTTTATTCGTGTTTGTATATTGATGTGGGTAAAGATCTCTCTCTCTCTCTCTGAATGTAAATGTACGTACGCGCACGCGCGCGCACGCGTGCGCGCGTGTGTGTGTGTGTGTGTGTGTGTGTGTGTGTGTGAGCGCGCGTGCGCGCGCGTGCGTGTGTATGTGTATGTTTATGTTTTCAGGGCCAGTGTAAATCTGTTCACCGGTCCGAGTCGGGGACGCCATCTTCATCTATCTGCTAAAGGGGGTTATAAGCCTGCAGAGTTTGCCTCCCTTCCTCATAATGTGTGTCCCAGTATATGAATGAAGCAGTAAGCCTCACTTACGTCATTCACACCCTGCGGCTGTTCGTCTCAGTGAATGACATGGGAAAAAACTGACATGGTGTGCTGTTTCCTTTCATTGTTCCCGTCTTTTTTTTAAAAAATGTTTCCAACGTACGAACCGTTGCAAATATGAAATGGTGTTTTTCAACGCTGTATCAACCGTTGTGATTTTCTTAATTGTTATAATTCTTACTGTGATTATGATGTAATGATATCATCATCGTCACCATCATCATCACCATCATCATACTTTTGTTGGATAAAGCTGTTTGCACATGATATCAATGCTATTTCGGTCGTTTTCATGAGCACTTATGATTATGCTCAGTGTCAGTGTAATACATATTTACTATCCTCTTCGCGACTTGATGTACATTCCCTTGATTTTATATGTGTAGAATAAATTTCATATTTCATGTCGTTGTTTCTGAGGACCTGTGTGATTGTTCGTCGTAGGCCTACACTAGATTGTTCGTCGTAGGCCTATACTAGACAAGACAAACACTTTCATGTGCTGTAGTTCGAATCGTAATTTTAGAAAACTCTCTCTCTCTCTCTCTCTCTCTCTCTCTCTCTCTCTCTCTCTCTCTCTCTCATATGAAATTTGAAAATAATTATTTCTTTGAAAATGAGTGCATGTACCCACCTTTGTGACAAATAATGATGTATTTCCGTTCTCATCTTTACTTGTGGAGTCGGCTGTCAAGTGGACTCACATGTGATACTGTGTTTGTATATAGAAAAGAAAGTTGTTTTCAATCGCAAATGTATATGTTACAGACGATCCACAACATTTGTGTCTAGAAAGTGACAGTTATAGAAGAGACCACTGTGTACACCTTGATCTAATCTCTTTTATGGACACGCACACACACACACAAAAAGAATCATCGCACGAAAATCGTCATCTTGCATTTTGCTCAAAGCCTACCCAAACAGCAAAGATACTTCGGGCATATACATAACAGGTGAGGTCTAGCGGGGGAGAAAAAACAAAAACAAAAAAAAAAAAACCCGTATTCCATGTAGTCGTTGGCGGCTATAGCCAACGGCCAGTACACGGGGTACCTTCAGGCTTCAGGTCAAATGCAAAATGGCCGGTGTCACCGCTCGCATTTCTCCCTGTGTTTGTTTCTTTGTATTTTCAGTAAACGGCGTTTTTATCGCTTCTGTTATCTTTTGCATCACAGGTTGTGATCAAACGAAGCCAAAAATACTCGGCATTACTTCTGTCGCCAAACAAACAACACACTTTTGTTCCGTTGTTGTTGTTGTTGTTGTTTTTATTAAGAAGTTTCGTATAGATACATGAACTAGTGCGTCTCATGTGTTTATGCAATTATCTTTTGGTAAATAAGATAGTCTTTATTTTATGTCAGCATTAACTTCACAGATTACATGATTTGTATGTGGATTCAGATCACGCTCTCTGTCTGCAGCAGTGGTGGTGGTGGTGGTGGTGGTGGTGGGTGGCTATGGTTCTTTCTGTGTCTAGCTGTCTCCAGCCCTTACTTGCGTCGTTTGTACATAATTATACATGAGATAATTATACATAAGGGAGCTATACGAGTTTATAAACAAGTCAGGAGTCACATTGCTTCTTTATCTCAGTGTGTGTTTGTGTTTGAAAACAAGGAGAGTGGGTGCATGCACGCACGCACACACACACACACACACACACACACACACACACACACACACACACACTCTCTCTTTCTCTCCTCTCTCTCTCTCTCTCTCTCACACACACATACGCACGCGCAGACATACGCGCGCGCGTGTGTGTATGAAAATACAAGCGGAACGAGAGTTATGACTGGGCTAGATACTGTGCACGGGGGAGGAATAACGATAACTCAGCAGCCAACCTCTCTGCCACGAGGTTGTCTACTACCTTGTTGAGTTTTACTGTTTCACCTGTTGATAACACCTGCAGGGATGTGTATCCGGTCAGACAGATGGAGTTTTCAATGTGTGCAAATACACCTATGTATATGACTGTTCATACCAATAACGAACGGATGGCCACGCACGTTTTGGCATTCTCAATACATACGTGTATATCTGACAAATTTAGTTAGTTTATTTAAAATCTTTTCATTGTGGCGATGATTTGAGACTCTAGCATCAAAAACAGCAAAACTTTGTTAATTTTCTAACATCATCCCTCCCCCCCAAAAAAAAATTTCAAACGGAAAAAATCAAATTAAAAAAATAGAAGATGTATATATATATATATATATATATATACATCTTCGAACCCTTGGCGGTCGGAACACCACAAAATTATGGACTGTGGTGTGTCTCTATCTGACGCCAAGAGCACAGGCATAATCAGCCGTGTCTCCCTGATGAGTCCGATCCAGCGGACGAAAGGCCTCGGAGCAGGCGATACATATAAATCTGCCTTCGAGAGAGATTGCGATAGTTTTCCTCATGCAGCTAGTGAAAGGGTTTTTCATATTCATTATATACATTTTCCCATTTACTTCATCTTAATTTTTTTTCCTCTCAATTTCAAATCTTTGCCAAATCATTACTATGATGATGGGAGAATTGTTAACCTGCACTTGTTTTCCCCCACTACTTAATTGTTCAGCATTATATATATATATATATATATATATGTGTGTGTGTGTGTGTGTGTGTGTGTGTGTGTGTGTGTGTGTTTAAATGGACAGGTAAAATCCTCACCGAAACCCGCACCGCGCCTAAACAAAACGACATCAACAGGTTATCTTTGAATGAAATGAATGCTAGGACAAGTTGACCATCTCTTCCCACAGGGACGATTTTACTGTTCAAGCTTTCGCCACAAGGGCTTCTTCAGGGATCATACATACAAATTGAGAGAGAGAGAGAGAGAGAGAGAGAGAGAGAGTAAACGGCATTTTCAAAAAGTTAGTGTGTCTGTATCGCTAATAATGACGTATTTACTGACGGGTATGAAAAGTTCTGTGCTCTGTAACAAAAATCCACGTTGAGTTGTCCCTGAAGTGTTGAATGGCTTTGTGTCTGGCTTCCTTGAATCTGACTTTCCTTTTCTTTTCTTTTTTTTTTTTTTTTTTTTTTTTTTTTTTTTTTTTTTCTTTTTTTTTGTTGTTGTTGAGAAGATCGTGTGACAGTAAGCAATGATGTTTTATTGAGATACCATATAGGGGGTGGGTTTTCCTCTCCCCACTCCGCCACGTTTCCCACCCAAGCCGTAAGTAGTGATCAGAATGCTACCCTTTCCAGGAACACCGAAATTCATAGTTCCGTGTGCAAGCTTGCACGTGACGGGAACAAAAGGAGCCGTCCTTCCAATTGCCTCAGCAAAAAATGGTTAGTGTCGCGGACTCCCGGCTTGGAGGTCGTAGGTTCGATTCCCATCAGAGCCATTTACTTTTGGGGGTTTCTGCCCCGACCAGCTCCTACAGGTTGACTTTGCTATGGACTTGTTATGGAAGACTGGGATCATACAGTCGTGCTTTATCCTCTTAATGAATACGTCTCTGATAGTCTTGACCAACACTGCAGGTGGCTGTATCTCTCGGGCCTGGTTGTCGCCGGGATACATGACAACAGGAATCGTAGAGGAAAAGGAGAGTTGGTGGGGTGGGGGGGGGGGGGGGGGGGGGGGGGGGGGGGGGGGGGGGGGGGGTCTTCTCACCCTAGTTTTAGTTTCAGTTTCATCAAGGAGGCGTCACTGCGTGCGGACTAGTCCATGTACGCAACACCACATCCGCTAAGTTTTGAGACCACACTACGCATGATTTTAAGCTAACGGGTAAATGAATTAACAACTAAGATTAGAGAATGGAAGAAGAAGGTCTCGTGGCTACAACTTAGATGTTTGACCCACGCATTAGCCCAACGCACTGGTCAGACCTCGAGTGCCTAACAAACATAGGTTGTCTTTTTTATGTGTGTGTAGTGAATGTACACATACGTGTGTGCGTGTGGATGTGTGGGCACGGGCCCATGCGTGTGCGCATGTGTGTGCGCGTGCGTATGTGTGTGTGTGTGCGCGCGCGCGTGCATGCGTGTGTACGCGCTTGTGTGTATGTGTGGCACACGTGTGTGTGTGTGCGTGAGTGCATATGTGTTTGCCTGCATGTATATGCGCGTGTGCGCTGAAGTGCGTGTGCATGCGTGTGTGTAATTTGTGGGTTTGTGTGAGCATATATACATGTATTTGACCCTAGTCAAACGCGAATATGTCATGTTTTTTTCCCTAAAAGAGATGTTTTTGTTTTGTTTTTTTTCTTCCTTTTTTTTTCACGTACCACATGGCCATCGGCCATACGACCATTACATCTTTCGGCAGCTTATCTGTTCGCCACCCACACGGTTAACCATCACCATCCTCCCCGTCTCCCCACTAAGCATGTATGCACGTACGCACACGAACACACACACATACACCCCAACCCCATGCACGCACACACACACACACACACACACACACACACACACACACACAGAGTGAACATTTTCCATCTTTTTTTTATTTAACTGTCAAAAAGGATTTTTAAAAAATTCACCAACACCAACACACAAATACTGACTTTTCTAAACGGAGTATCATAACACTACGCGCGCTGTATTCACAACCACTGTGATTTGGCGTTCAACTACAGGGTCTTCAGCTCGCAGTGAAAATCCACTAAAACAAACACTGTATTAAAACAAAAAAATGCATGCAGAATTGAAATGGTAAAAATTCAAGCCAGCTACGCTTAGGTAAGCATCAAAGTCATTTTTTTTTTGTCGTTTTGTTTTTTTTTTGTTTTTGTACATTTACTGCAATTCTACCTGAAAGTTACACAACACAGCTTTTGGTACTCGGTGTATTTTTTTTTTTTTCCCCACACATTCCCGGTCTATCAAAGAGACCTACATCGAGATTAGGCTCTATGTTGTAAAGAAGAATCTTTCGCTTTCTTTGAATTTAGAAGGGAGGACTTAAACATAACACATAGCAATCACTGGATTTCAAACATAATAGGGTATGGGTAACCAAAAGGTGGAATTATGAAACATACTACGATACTGAAGTTATTAGAATCGGGTTTAGTTTATCAACTTAGCCTACATCATCTTTCTCTTCACCTCTTTATAGATCCCCCCCCCCCCCCAAAAAAAAAAAAAAAAAAAAAAAAAAAACCCCCCCCCCCCCCCCCCCCCCCCCCCATCTATCACCAATATATCGTCTTCACCTCATAGCGAACCTCCCTGTTCATCTATTAGCTTAGCTTCCCAACCCTCTATCACATACCTATCCCCAGACTCTCCCACCCTCTCTCAAACAAGTTCCCTCACTCTCAATTTTCTATCCCTCCCTCTTACCCTCTTACCGTCATCCTCCCCCGCTATCTGCTTACACCTCCCCTCCCTCCATCCCCCACACCCTCCCTATCACTCCAACCCAACTCCCCATCTCTCTATCTCTCCATAAATCTCTCTGTCTGTCTGTCTGTCTGTTACTCGAGCTATCTACCCATCTATCGATCTATCAATCTATCCTCACATCTATTCAAGGACTCTCTCTCCATAAATCTGTCCGTCTGTCTGTCTGTCTGTCACTCGAGCTATCTACCCATCTATCGATCTATCAATCTATCCTTTTCATATCTATTCAAGGACTCTCTCCATAAATCTGTCCGTCTGTCTGTCTGTCTGTCTGTCACTCGAGCTATCTACCCATCTATCGATCTATCAATCTATCCTTCTCATATCCATTCAAGGAAGAGCCTTCTCTCTATGCCGGCCTCCCCTACGTTTCTTTTTTGACCTCTCACACCTGGGTTTTTTTTGTTTTGGTTTCTTTTTTTTTTCCTTTTTTTTTTTCCCCCCCTTTTTTGGGGTGGGGAACACATTGTCTCACAAAATCGACCTGGTCCCAATGGGGTTGACCTTGAGACGAAAGAAAAAAGAACAAGGAAAACATGAGGAAGGTCCAGAAGCGAGGCAACATATTCGTGTGTGTGTGTGTGTGTGTGTGTGTGTGTGTGTGTGTGTGTGTGTCTGTATGTGTGTGAATGTGTGTGTATGTGTGTGTGTGTGTGTGTGTGTGTGTGTGTGTGTGTGTGTGTGTGTGTGTGTGTGTGTGTGTGTGTGTGTGTGTGTCCTTGACCGTACACACGTAAAAATATATGTAGGCGTGTGCATGTATGGTTCCGAGAGTGCGTGTATGGGGCGTGTATATGATTTTTTTGCTAAACTTTCCGATATCTTAACTGATTTTCAAATATCATGGACATTGGTAATTTTGATTCAGTCTTTTTTAGCAATACTTACACACATTTTTGCTATCAAAATTATATAATTAATTTTCTTGGGAGATGGGCGTTTAATTTATTTTGTTTCCACAGTCGATCTTGAATCTGAAGTGTGGGTTCGCCTCTTTGTAATTTAGTCCAGTTTATGACCGAAGTTACTCAAAATCCAAATCACCACATTCGTAGAGGAAACAGGCCTACATCACGACGGACATGAACAACCTGGACGAAGGGATCAATTCAATGCATTGTTCACTTCCATGGACTCCCTAACATTCAAATGCAGCTCGTAATGGCCATCACCTTGCAGTGCATACTCTGCAAATTATATCCCGAGTTTGGGTCCTATCCTGTTTAGAATTGTTTTTTTCTTCTTTAATCTAACGGCATAACTTTCCTGCTTACCATTTCTTATAAAGGCCAATTCGAAGGGAGAAACAACATGGCGACAAAGACCAATTGAAGAAAAGGTTACTCGCGTTTACTCACCCATACCCAGGGCTTTGCTCTACAAGTCCTTATCCTCTAAGAAGACTGTAAATTTACTATTCAAAGCTTTTCCGTTGACCGACTTTTTTTTTTTTTTTTTTTTTTTAAATCTCATATACATACATACATATATATATACATACGAGATACTCCGTTTCGATATGAATCACGTTTATAGTTAAGAAAAAAAAAAAAGGGTGCGTTGTGTAACTTGGTAGACCATGCAGCCCTCATTAAAACCAGTTTATTAAATCTGTGGTATCCTTAAAAAAAATACCTTCATTAAAACCTGCAGGCTACTGAATGCACCAGTTCTCCTGAATGTAACACGCAAGAAAAACAAAGCAAAAAGATGTTAAAAAAAAAAAAGAAGAAACATGAATGAAAAGATGTGCAAATGCACGCGCGCTCCCGACACACACACACACACACACACACACACACACACACACACAGACCACACACCAAATGACCTGATGGTCATTGCAAGTAGTTTCTAAGCCGACATGCTGGCGTTTAGACTTTCGTTTGGGGGGGAGGGTGAACATCTTTCCTAACGCCACTTAACATAAGAATTTATGTCATGCAAGATGCAGAATGGACAGTCTCGCGTGTTTGGGCCAATTTGAGGGCCTAAAAGAACTCACGAACGGGGCACCAGTGCCTCTGGGTTGGGTCGATGTGCCTCGACAAGAACTTCTAAACGCTGCGCTTATCCATCCGTCATGACCCAAGACAATGCGTGCCTTTGGATCCAAGTGTCGTTAACTGCCAGTCAGATCAGGCGCACTTTGCTGTGCGCGGTGTGTGCGTGTCCTCGTTCTTTTCCCGTCCGAACGCCGATGCTGCTGCGGCTGTGGTTTGGTCATCCCTTGAGGGAGGCAGCGCTCCCGCCGTCCGTAGAAGTACCTCTGCCGGTTAATAGAAGAAGTAGCAGCACTCCGTATACCAGTAGCAAATGACGGGGGTTGGCAGCAAGGCGCTGGCGGGTGGCGTAGGCGAAAGATACCGATTCCCTCGGCGACGGGCGGCACCGGGGCTGGGATTATGGTGTCGCCCGTGGGAAGGCTGGGCAGCTGGTTGTGGGCGACTATGCTGCGTCCCTCTCCAGTAGGAAGGACGGGCAGGTCCCTGCGGCTGGGGACGCTGCGTCCCTCTCCAGTAGGAAGGACGGGCAGGTCCCTGCGGCTGGGGACGCTGCGTCCCTCTCCAGTAGGAAGGACGGGCAGGTCCCTGCGGCTGGGGACGCTACGTCCCTCTCCAGTAGGAAGCACGGGCAGGTCCATGCGGTTGTGGACGCTGCGTCCCTCTCCAGTAGCTAGGACGGGCAGGTCCCCTGCGGCTGGGGACGCTGCGTCCCTCTCCAGTAGCAAGGACGGGCAGGTCCCTGCGGCTGGGGACGCTGCGTCCTCTCCAGTAGGAAGCACGGGCAGGTCCATGCGGTTGTGGACGCTGCGTCCCTCTCCAGTAGCAAGGACGGGCAGGTCCTTGCGGTTGGGGACGTTGCGGCCTTTTCCAGTAAGAAGGACGGGCAGGTCATGCGGTTGTGGATGCTGCTGTCTTCTCCCGTTTATTGGCAAACTGGAAGGAAACTGTCAACAGAACACAGGCCAGTGAAATATGGGGGCGGGGCCAACAATCTGGAGAAATTAGTTCTAAAGGTTGAAAACCTCAACGAGAACTTTTTTTTTTTAACGGATGTTTAATTTCAAAGTGCATTTGTTTTGTTTTTCTTTGCTTTTTTTTTTTTTTTTAACATTTTTGTCATTGTCGCATTTTTTTCCCCCAACTCGGATTTAAAAAAATATATATAATAATTAAGGAGCCAACAAATCGACCAACATAATGCGATCGAGTGCATGAATGTACCAACATGGAAAGCTCGTTTGAGAAAGCTTCATCATCGCGGCATGGAGACGCAGCCATCAGTGTTGTTATACTAATAATTATGGTAATAATAAATAACGTTTCAGCGACTTTCACATTTTTTTTTTTTTTTTTTTTTTTTTTTTTTTTTTTTTAAAAGCGCCAATCAGTTTACGCCTGTTCATTTTGTTCGTCTGAATATATTAGCATCCGTGCGAATGTAACGGCTCGTTGAAATAACTCCGTTTCAGGGACTGCACGCCAGATGAGAAATGAGAAAAATAATCAAAAAAGAGGAGAAACAAACAAACCAACCAACCAACCAAAAAGAAAAAAAAGGGAAATGTAACGCAGAGAGACCGGCATGATGATGATGATGAGGGTGATGATGAGAGTGATAGTGATGATGAAGGTGACGATGACGAGAGCGACAATGACGGACGAGGCCACTCACCAGGATGCCGCCCCGCGAATCCAGCATCACGGTGTCCCCGCTGCCAGCGAGGGCGGGGTCCAGGGAATCGAGGCCCCCCTGCACCACCAGGTCCACCAGCCCATACTGGCTGCCCACCGCCTTGGAGCAGCTGACGTGACGGGACGTTTTGCTCAGAGGTCGCGTCCATAGCAACTTGCCGCCCATGTCGAAGCACACGATGGTTGTAGGGGGCGCCACCAACAGCTCCCAGTTCTTCGTCACGCGGACGACTTCTGGACCCAGTGAAAAGACTCGTCGTCCGGGGAGACGGGCGTCCAGGAGGAGGGTGGGGGTGCTCGGACGGCCCGCCCGCTCGCTCAGAGGTCGCGTCCATAGCAACTTGCCGCCCATGTCGAAGCGCTCGGTGGTTGTCGGGGGCGCCACCAACGGCTCCCAGTTCTTCGTCACGCGGACGACTAGTCGTCCGGTGAGACGGGGGTCCAGGAGGAGGGTGGGGGTGCTCGGACGGCCCGCCCAAGCCTGAATCCAGGGAGCAGGGTAACAAACATGGATGAGTACGGGGTGCTTTTCATTCATGGCCGACGGACTTTCCAAACAAGTCCGTCGGTGGGTGGGTGCACGTCGGCAGGTGCATCTCACTTCAGCAACCTACTGCTAGTACAGCTGCCCCAGTCTGGAGTTTCTAACATCTTCATTTTGATATTATCGTTTCCCCCCCCCCCCCCCCTCCCCCCCCCCCCCCCCCCCCCCCCCCCCCCCCCCCCCCCCCCCCCTCCTCTCTTCCTCCCCCTTAAAAAAGTAGCTTCCGTTATTCAAGTGACTAATCCAAACTGATCGAGAACATTTTTCGCCGGAATCTACTGAATTGCAACAATTTTCACCCCTCACATACGCCCCTCCCCCCGCCCTCTCTCTTTCCGCCTCCCCCCCCCCCCCCCCCCCCCCCCTTCCCCCCCCCCCCCCCCTCTAGCAGATTTGTTACAGCAGACAGCACCCTACCCGTGTTGGGATGGATTATGATTGACAGGTCCGCCCACTGCAGAGAAAAGACTCTTCCCCCCCCCCCCCCCCCCCCACACACACACACACACACACCACACCACCCACCACCACCACCACCACCACAACACACACACACACACACACACACACACACGCTTTCTCTCCCAACCCCTAAAAGAACTCACCTCCATTGAAGTCCGCATCTCGTGAAGTGCCATTGCTTGGAATGAACTTCGCTAAACGCGAATCCTTGAGGTCTGCAGGCTGTGTGTTCTTGAGATCATCCGGTAATGGCTCGACCTTTCCTCTGCTTGGGTCGGAACCTGTGCAAATGGGCGCAAGATCGAGAAGACCATTATAACCTTTAAAAAAATAAAAAATAAAAAAAAAAACCGCAAAAATCAAGGTTACCTATCTGGCAGGGATCGACAGGTTCCAAAGACACCAAAACTTGTGGCCTTTCAAGTGAACCTTTCCACTTTTCGGGAAAAAGAACTGTCGGTCTTTCGCACGTGAATTGTCTAGCAGTCTGTGATTCTGATATCAGCCGTTATACTTCTCATGATTTGGGCTAAACGCTGACGTCTGTCGGGTAAAAGCGGGTGCCCTGAAGGTAAATTATTGAAACAATAGGCTTGTGGCTGTCAAATTCAAACAGTAATATATCATGAGGTAATAAATTCGAAACGGTGACAAAAAAAAAGATCCCAGTTGTTTGCATTTACAATGGTAAAAATACGCTGAACATACGAATCTGGAACAGCAATAAAATATCTTGGACGTGCGTCTTAATACATCAGAAAATATGCAGAAGGTATTCTTTTGGTCTCCAGTAAGATAACATCGTAAGGATTATAATTCAGTACTGGATAGAACATCCGGAAGCCATGAATTCAAAACGGCAATGAAATACAGTATCTTCAGAGAATGAATTTAAAGCGGCAATAATTCAAAGCGCAATAAAATACTATCCTCAAAATATGAATTTGAAACGGGCAATCAAAGATCTTCAAATATGAGGTTAAATTTGCGACTATTTAATATCTACGAACTGTTGATTAAGAAATGCACCGATTATATCCACAGAGTATGAATTAAAAACGGCAATAATAATCTCAAAGCATGAATTTTAAAACAGCAAACAGAATTATTTAAAAACTAAGTGATAAAATCTTATTCAAAACAATAAAAGGATATCCTGAGGACACGTATTTACGAGAGCAAACAAAAAGAATGTCCAGAATAATATGTAGTTTTTTACTTCAGTAATAAACTCAATATTGTGAACGAAGGCATTCGCTACTGTGATAAAGATGAAAACTCCGATTTGTGATTTATTCTAAAGACTGCATGGATCACTTTTTGATCACAGTAATTCAGACACAAAATTAATTAAGACAAGTATATAGTACCGATCTATAAATGCTGTTGTCTAGGTTACAATTACCTGTGAATGTGGGGCGGTCGCCCCGTCCAGCCTTGGCCGTATGACCCTCTCGTCAGAGGTTCTTTTCCAGACACGCTCATATTCCATGTATAAAAAGCATCCAGGAGTTGTCTCGCTAAATGTGTCTGCATCATCTGATTTCAACCGTTTTTCCGAATCCTGTTCACATGACGGTCGGCAGACGGGGGCATCTGGGCAGCTATCTTCTTTTGAACGCTCAGACACCTCTGCTACGGGTGCTTTAGCGGCAAGCAGAGTTTTGGACGAAGAATTGCCAACCTCGCCATTGAAAGAATCATCAGCGGCATCGTGACCAGCTCCAGTCACCGAGCGTACGTCCGTAGACAAATCTTGTTCAATATGCGTTGCGTGTGCATGGGTACGCTCCTTTAAGTCTTGAGGATTTTCGGTGTCGGTTTCAGCATTGCTTTTCACAGTATCCTTGGCGTCCTCCGAACCAGACGTACCGTTTTCTTCAACTGGTAACTCCGTCTGGTTTTTATCGACATCATGGCTCGCGTGCTGATCAGGTGTTGTCTCGCTAAATGTGTCTGCATCATCTTGTTCGATGTGCGTTGCGGGTGCATGGGCACGCTCCTTTAAGTCTTGAGGATTTTCGGTGTCGGTCTCAGTGTTACGTTTCACTGTAACCTTGGCGTCCTCCGAACCAGACGTACCGTTTTCTTTTACTGACAACTCCGACTGGTTTCTATCGACATCATGGCTCGTGTGCCGATCTGGCGGAATGTGCTGGGTCTGAAAGGCCCTCTCTGGTATTTCATCATTGTTATCAGATCCCATCGACGCCAATTCTGAATCGACCCAACCTGAATCTTCCGTTTCGGTTTCAACAGTTGATACACTCAAGTCGAGTGGTTCAAAAGTATCCAAATCTCCCACCCTGATCCGTAGCTATGTTTTTGGCTCATCGTTCATGACGGGCACTTGCACGGTGTGCTCCGAATCCTTTCGAGGTGATGCAGTCGTCGGTTCTGGGTCTGGTGTAGCATCGATTGCGCTTTCCTCTGAAGGCGTGTTGATTAATGGTGCATCTTCAGTCGAACGTTCGCGACCCACGTCCGTGGAACCCTCTGGCACCTCTGTTCTCCTGGTGTCCTGGGGCAGGTCAAGATCAGTAGTTTCTACAGGCATGGTTGCAGAGCTTAATTTGACCCTTCCGTCAAAGCTTTTGGTAGAGAAGGAATCCTTTGAAGGATATCGGCCGATTGTAGCGTTGACAAGACCAGAATGATTCCGACAATTGACACAGGTCAGGCCTGGAAGGAGAGCAGACCATACACATGAGATTAGTTTGTCAGAAACAGGGGACGATATCCTTTCATTTCCTCTACTGTCCCCCATCCTCCCACCCTCCTTGTATACTTATGGTTTTCAAAAATATAGTAGTAACTGAAATCTAAATGGTAATGTATGTTCTCTCTTGGGAGTGTGTCTTCAATGTTTTCTTCGCTCATACTGTCCTTGGTAGTGTGGTTACTCTGGATTGTGCGCGAGCTGGCTTCATTCAGATGTAACGTCCATACCCACTGGACAAAACAGCTGACCGGACTCGGCCATCCAGATGGGTGAATGATGAGACTGACCACATCATCCGAACAACGCCATAATCACAACTCTACTCACGAAGAACTAAGTGCAAACTCGGGACCGTACCATGGAGCCGCTGAGAAGCGACACAGCAGTCACGTGATTTCTATCCAGCAGACCACGGTGGGGGGGGGGGGGGGGGGGGGGGGGGGCATTCTGAGGATGGAAACAGAGGTGGTGGGTACTGGGATAAAACACTGGCAACAGCCGCCAGGCAGCCTCGCAACAGAATCATCTACTGACCGAAGTAACACCCGTATGGACAACATACTGGCCTCAAGACGTATGAAGGAATGACATGCGCCGCATTCTCAACAAACCACCCTCACAAAATGGATATGACCGAGCAGGAACAAGCACGGTACGCGTTCCAGTTACATTGTCATTCAGTCGGTAGCTTGAGTGTTCGTTTTGGGGATTTCACCACCACTATTAATACTACTACTACTACTACTACTACACACACACACACACACACTTATGGGGCCGGAATAGCTCAGTTGGTGGAGCGCCCGACTCGTAATCTTCGTGATCCTGGGGTGTGGGTTCGAATCTCCGCCGGGCCGTTCCAGTACAGGTGTGGAGTGGGGGGGGGGGTTGGGGGGGTCCCTCGGAGTTAACATTGGTTCTGACTCCATTTCCCGAAAAGTCATTTGAATGAGACTATACACGGAGGTTCCGTGTGTGAACATCTTACACACACGTAAAATCCCATCACCAACTGGCCGTTGGTATGGATGACACGTTAGACACAGTATGCACACTGCGTGAGACATTGAAAGAATGGAGAAAAGTAAGATGGAGTAAACGATATTGACTGGATGACACAGGAAACGACTGAATGAAGCGCCGGCAGACATGTCTTCAAGTCGGCACTACCAAGGTAGGCAGCCCGTTGCGCACAAGAGTGTGTGGATTCAGGGCCTAGAACCTTTGACAAGGCGCTTAGTATCATTATCATCATCGTCATCATTAATATCATTGTCATCATTATTATTACCATCAATAAGACTAATTCTGATATTTTCTTTGTTGCCCAGTCCCCCTACAGCCGTTTCAACCATGAATATCTTCATGGCATTCCAGAGCCAACACATCGCTCGATTCCAAAAGCCTAAAGTAGTCCAAAGGTAGTCTGTTGATAAAACCCTGCGGGTAAGTTAGACCCCCCCCCCCCCCCCCCCCCCCCAATTTGCACCACACGAATGTTTTGAAAATGCCAGAGATGAAGGAAAACAAGGATTTTTCCCCCTCCCTCTCACCTCCCACCTCTAAACGCCCTCGTCCTTGTCCTGGTTCAGCCTAACGTCGTGCCAGAGCTGACCCAGTTACGCAGACTTTCACAGAAGAGCGCGTTCAGTCCCGAAGAGGTAGAAGAGACAAGAATAGCATCTTCGTCTTTCGGTTGCGAAGCGCTTCAAGGCATTCGAAAAGGAGAAGGGAAGTAACTCAATCCTTTCCATTATTTAAACGCAGGGAAAGTAATCGTTGAAACACGATTACTTTCCCTGCGTTTAAATAATGGAAAGGAGTTCAGACCGGGACGAACTTACTTCATCAATAATTCCGATCTGGATAACACCATGGTTTCAGGGATCTCCGGTGTTTCTCCCCATGCATCGTTAAAAACAAATCAATGAACTGGAGAAGGGAAGTAACTCAATCCGTTCCAACCATTACTTCCCCTGTGTTTAATAATGGGAATGAGTTCAGACCGGGACGAACCCGTTTCATTATACTTCGATCCGAATAATACACAATGGTTCCGGGATCTCCGAGGTTGCCAAGCGTAAAAAAAACCCCAACAAAAACAACAACAACAACAAATCATAATTAATCATCAGCCAGCACTCTCTTCATCCTATAGCCGACAAAATCTTTAACGATCTTGTATCAGATTATGCTGTACGAAAAGTCTGATATGTGATTTCTTGTTGCTGCCAACTTTTCAAAATACAATTTGTTGCAACCAACAACTGCTTTATTTATTTATCTGTGCATTTCGTTATATAAGGGCAAAATCAGAATCACTGGGCCGCCGAAGGAATTAAAGAAAAAAAGATTGTTTTTAATTATTGACACATTTTCCATTTCTATTGGGATCAAGAGTGTTAATTTATTTCATTTATAAGTATATTTTACGTATGTAACTTATCATTCATCTACTTATTTAAAACTGCCTGAATTGATCAACGCGAAGAATGTGTCAGCAATCGATCTGAACAGAAACTTAAACTGCACAGTCAACGGGTGGGGGTGAGTGGTAGTAGTAGTAGGAATTTCACTTGGGTTAGTTGGGAACTGGAGACAGAGAATGAGATTGGTAGGGAGCAGTTCGTTCGGGCTTCTCGTTTATTTTCATAAGCATTTTTTCTTTAAAGAAACATACATCGTAACCCGATCAAACCTATTCATATAAGCTCTCCCCCCTCCCCCCCCCCCCCCCCCCCCCATTTCCTCAGAACGTCGGGTGAGATTGCGTCCCATGACCACACAAATCTCATTCGTTCTCCCTTTTCTCTGGCGAACGATGTTCTTAGTCATCCTTACTTTTTAGGTTGTCGACAAGGGTGCCGCCCCCTCACCCACTCCTTCGCAAGCAGGATGGGCAAATTAGAGACCTGAAAAGGAGCTCGTGTTCCCTCCCCATTTCTGTAGGAGTCAATCGCTACGCCGAGTGGGTTGGGGAGAAGAAGAAAAGCTTGGGCAGCACGCGATCGCGCGTGCTGCTGCCTAAAGCCGACTCCGCCCACTTTCCCCCTCTAATCTGAACTCGAACAGCCCGCACGCATCAAACTTGTTGCCGGAATTTTACAAAAGTACAAGGCAAAATTATTTACGAGGATAATAGATAAGCACCAACGCTTTTTTTTTTTTTTTTAAACCTCCAGTCCTCGCCTTGAGTAGGGACTACAACATGCAGTGAAATGAAATAATGTAAGAAAACAAACAGGAAGCAAAGCGGTCGTACAATCATACCGGAACATTAATGGATAAAGAAGAGAAATGGAAAAAAAAATAATCATAAACCAAAAAATAGAAACGAAAATGATAATAATAATGAAGAGGGGAGAGAGTAGGGGTAGGGGGTGAGGTGGGCTGGGGGAACATATGTAAATGTACTACAACGTACAGAATTAGCATGTATAAAAGCAGACAGTAAAATGAATATGACAAAGTACGTGCATAATTTTGGAACATACACGCACGCTCGTATGCAGAGAGAGAGTGAGAGAGACAGAGAGAGAGCAAGGCACAACATGTAATCATTTTTTCGTAAGGCATGAAAATACGTAGAAGGTACTAAGCAAAGTGAGATGAAATGCCGGGGGAGGGGGAGCGGGGAGAGGATGGAAGGGAGAGGGGAGACAGCATGAAATGTAATAATTTGAAATGGAAATGTACTAAACGTACAACAATTAACGTGTATAAAATCAGACAGTAAAATGAATATGCCAAAGTATGTACAGAATTGGGACACACACACGCAGAGAGAGAGAGAGAGAGAGAGAGAGAGAGAGAGAGAGAGAGAGAGAGAGAGAGAGAGACAAGAGAGAGAGACAGAACTGAAGACAATAAATGAAACTGTAATAAAGAGAGACAGAAAGAGAGAGACAGAGACAGAAAGACACAGAGAGAGAGACAGAACTGGAGACAATGAATAAATGAAAACTTAATCAAGAGAGAGAGAGAGACAGACAGACAGACACAAGAGAGAGACAGAACTGGAGACAATGAATAAATGAGACTGTAATCACTCGCAGAAAAGATCGTGTTAAGACAACACATTAATGCTATGCGCAATATAACACAGGAAAGAGCTGACTAAACAAAATCAAAAATGCATATCATATATGAGCAAAATCGTTAGGAGGTGAGACAAAGAGAACATGTACTTGAATACAGAGAGAGAGAGAGAGAGAGAGAGAGAGAAGAGACAGACAGACAGAGAGAGAGAGAGAGAGAGAGAGAGAGAGAGAGAGAGAGTGAGAGAGAGAGAGAGAGAGAAATCTCCTCTATCCCACATGCACCGCGACGTTCTAATTTGCGTACTGCTGTACCTATCGCAAAGACGGGGGGACAAATTGGTCCTTTGTCACCAAGACTGCTGTGATAGAAGTGCTTGTTCCTAAAACCATTTCTTTTGGGACGTAAAACTCAACGATCAACATTTGGCCGTTTTTCTAGCCGTGCCTGGTTGGGATTAAATCACTGAATTACAGCAGTGTCATCCACCGCAGCCGAGACTGACAAAGTTGACGGCTCGAATGTACGCTAGTTTCCATCATCAGCTTTGTCATTTTCATTGTCCATGGCAATGTGGGGGAGTGGGGGGGGGGGGGGGGGGGGGGGAGGAAGGAGGGTGGGGGAGCCAGAGGTCCTTCGAATTAAACATTGTTGAGGGGACAGGGAGGGAGGAGGGAGAGTGGAGGAGGGAAGGGCGCCCGACTATCTTCCGGGCCTCCTCTAAATATTTCAAGCTTCCAAAATATGGACGGCATATACGGTACGCCACCCCCCCACCCCCCACCCCACCACCCCCTCCCGACCATCCCACTCCCGCTTTTTACATGAATTGGCAAGACGAAAGTGCATCCTCCCTAAAAATTTAAAGAATAGAACAAATTTCCGCTCCCCCTCCCCTTTATACAAGAATTTTTACACCCCCCCCCCCCCCCCCCCCCCCCCCCGTTTTTTTTTTTTCAAAACTTTGGAAAACGATCTCTCTTTGGCTACGTCTCTACACCCTCCCCCCCCCCCCCCCCCATCCCTCCTCCCCCAACCCCTCCGGGATAGATATTCCAGTGATCCTTGTCTTGCCATATCACCGGTAATTATCGTGGACCTTAAGCCTGATTAGCCTACTGCCTCGCCAACTTCTACGTCTTAAAACTGACACTGCCAAGTAACACCTCAAATCAACACACGCTGGAAACAGACTTGGGGTAACTGACGCCACAAAGCTCTGGGGAAACGTTCGACTCGGAAATGAAGACACAAAGACTTGTGTTAGGCAATAGTTTGAAACAAAGGCGTGTACCTGGTGGACCGGTGGGTCGTCAGTCACCCACCATGAAAAGGCAATTATTTCTCCTTAGTGAGGGGAGGAAACTGCTTCAGCACTTAAAACCGAGCTGTTGCGGTAATGACCACCGATTGGTTGGAAGACACAAATAGGCAAGGACACGGGGGGGGGGGGGGGGGGGGGGGGGGGGGGGGGGGGAAGGAGAATAACCTGGCCAGTTCACGACAGTCGTAAAGAGACAGGGGCCGGATGGGTTGATAGGCGGGGAAAGGGGTTGGGGGGGGGGGGGGGGGGGGGGGGCACCTTTTTCTATATTTGGTAACAGCAGAGGGAGGGAATGATGGAAGAGGAATGTCTTCCAAATCCAGGTGGCGGGTGGTGGGTAGGAGTCGTCCCAAATCTATGGTAAAAAAACCACAGGTGAGGGGCGACGGGTGGCTTCCTAAAAAGCTGGTTCACCGACACATGAGTAGGTCACCAGCGCGCGATGTCCGTATCTTTAAAATCGAGGGAATAGTGGGGAGCTGGGTGTCCAAAAAGGGCCTGGGGGTTGTTCCCTAGCGGCGGGAAGGGAGATAATGCGGTGCACCCCTTTCTAACCAGAATTGGGTGTGGTGTGTCGAGGTATCTTCCCCTCCCAAACAAAAATTCTCTCCCCTTTTGCAGCAACCCGGTCGCATTATGGACAGCAGGTTGTTACACAGAACCCTGGCGAACCCAAGTAAACGTGGGCGAATCCATTGTAAAAGTATGTTTTAATGTTTCAATCAATGCATTCAATGAAAATTAAAGCTTCTCCAGCTCATAGGACAGAAGAGTTAAACAGTTTCCAGCTTTATTCTGGAATAACACGCCCACAGCTTTTTTCACCTTGCTACCTGCATGGCCAAAGAGGCGAGATCACACCCTTTTGTGTTCACATAAAGCGTTAAAACAGCTTTTTTCACATCAGTAGGATTAATATCCAATTGTAATTAACAAACTCTATAACTGATATCAGAGATGTAAGCAATGCAGGCAAGTTTCTCCCCGAGTAATTCATATCCACTGAGCAGATCTTCGGCCCAACTCATGTGGGGCGAGATAGGTAGAAACGAGACATGCTCAGTTTTTGAGCAGTTCTCATATTTGCAATAAAAACTGACTTGGTGGAAAAGATACTGGAGCTAGTAGAGGGACACTATAATCAATTATGAGAAGCCTGCTTGGTTTAGGGGACTATGTACTGGGGAAAGTGTACCTTTTCGATAGGGAATAGTTGGTGTAGTATGTCACATGAAAGACGAGACAGACATTTTTGGCGCTACATGCAGACCAGAAAGTAGTAGCAGATGCACGGGTCACAAGAACCAAAGATGGACATGCTGCCGTAACACCAAGACACGGAGGGGAAAAGCCACACCAGAAAAAAAAACGTAGGCCTAAATGTGCAGAGAGGACCTCTTACATCCCTAAACGCATAATAAAGTTAACATCTGTTCCGTCTTAAATAACCTGACTTGTATATATAAATCATCTTATTTTATTACATACACGCCTACCCCTAAACATGAATTTCAGTAGCACCGATTTCAAATTTCAGTAGCACGGACTCAAAATCAGTAGCACTCCTTTTTTTTCTTTTGAATGCAGGCTAATCGGCATCACCAGTTGGCACATCCATTCGCTTTCTCTTTGTATTAGACGCCATATTTCTCTAAACTTCAATTACTTGCGATATCCGGTTTAGTACTTCCGCTTTTAAAAGCATCGTTTGGTTGAATAACCGAGTTTAACGTCCCTCTATAGCAGAAGCCATTGGAGACATGTTATTCGTCTGCTTGATGAAGACGGGGCTTTACGTCCCTTTTACCATTCGGTGTTCTGCTTCTGCTTTCAAAAGCATCGTCTGCTTCAACTCGCGATCGTTTTAAGTAAATTTTGTTGAAATTTTTTTTTTTTTACCGTAACGAAAAATAAAATTTCCGTAATCGCGGTAGCTACGTCGGGTTTTTTTTTTTTTTTTTTTTTTTTTTTTTTTTTTTTTTTTTTTTTTTAAATTGCCGTAGAAAATACGGAAGTTCCGTAGGGGTAGGCATGTACGTTTCATATATGTGTGCATGCAGAATATTAACACAATTGTATCTTATTTCACCAGTTTACTTTCAATGTTATTTATGAACACTGCTTTGAATATATATATATATATATATATATAGTATTACATATACTTTTTACTTCATTACTTAAAGAATGTATTGATAGTACAGCTAAATATTTAATTTTTTTAAATCGATTAAAAAATGACAATTTACATGTACATATAGTTTCAGTGTAAATTTTACAGGAATAAGTTTGGAGGGTTAGCCTGTAATAAAACTTCTTGGGTTCTGGTAACCTGAACCCTACCTAGAAAAATACCCCCGACTCTAGCATGTTTTTTTTTCTCCCCCCCCCCCCCCCCCCCCCCCCCCCGAAGTATAAAAAAAAATTAGCAATCAGATCAGCTTAAAAGTTCACTTTTAACACATGAACTTATTTTGTGTGCAAAGTTATATATTTAAGTCAGGTTCGCCTGGATTTGCTTGGGTTCGCCAGGGTTCTCTATAACAACATACCCCATTACGGACAATATATGCACCAAGGACGGAGTAGCCAGGACTAAACGGGCGTACAGATTTCACTCACATGATTCCCAGCAACTCGGGAGTGATAGAACACGA
>JADBJO010000326.1:267500-272500 GCA_016801955.1 Conus betulinus | reverse complement strand
AGGGTGGAGATGGAAAGGAAGGTCAAGTGAAGTCAAAGTCAAAATGATCTTTATTGAGGGTTAAAGAATAAGCTTTACAGCTTTTTTTTTTCATCCTGCCCTCAGGTGGGGTTATCTTAATAAGCATAAATACACATATGAATTGCATTCTGCTGAGCTGGTAAATTCAATTTTGAAATATTTACAAAATATACGTTTGAACACATTCAGGCTAGTGTCAAACAATGAAAGCAAGTACTTATTGTGTTCCACAAGACTCCATCAACAATAAATGAGACGCGATTTGAAAAGATCGAATCTCGGCAGACGAAGAATGAGTTTATGTACATGGCGGCGATCAGCGACAAAAAAAAAAAAAAAAAGAAAAAGAAAAAAAAGAAAAATACTGGTAATTGACGGTGGAGCACAACCTGACGCAATTTTGAACACGAAAATGGCTTTTGTCGTAGCTTTTTTCTTTTTTTTTTTTAAGTTCCTTCGTAAAAACCCTTTTCTAAACTCTAAAAATATTTATTTGTTTCATTTTCCGACAACAAATTTTTTTTTTTTTTTTTTTTTTTTAGCATTGAAAAATTCGTATGAGTACAACATCTGCGGCAAAAATACATTTCTAGACAATGGTATTCTTATCTGTTACTTTCAAAAAAAAATTCTGATAGGGTCTGAGGGATATCACTTCGCACGGAATTCCGTGGATTGCATATGAATGCAGAGCATGTGTTTTTCGATTTTACATTTGCTTTTAACTCTTTCAAAAAGAGTCGGAGATTAGGCTTGATCTATTGATTTTACATTTATATACAAAATATTTAGCAAAATGGATAATTCGGTCAAACCCTTCGTCTGTTTTATTTGATCATAATGACCAAACAACATCAATTCTGTTTTAAGCTTGGTTCTCAGTTTTTTGCTTTTTTTTTTCTTCTTATTTCTTTTTTTTTAGTGGAACGGTATGATGTCCAGTCAAAGACGGTCAGGACCCATGAGTTTCAAGGGTTTATTGAGCGCTAGTTTTTAGAACACGTCGGTGAAGAATCGACAGGGCTGGAGAGAGAGGGTTAGAGTGAAGGGCGTAGAGAGAGGAGTCGAGATTAGAGGGAGAGCTAGAGGAAACAGGGATTAAATTTAAGAGGAGGTTTAAACCCAGGGAGACAGAGAGAATGAGATCACAAGAAGAGGGGGGAGAGAGGAGTTGAGAAGTGAGTTGAGAACGACGGAGGAGGAGGAGGGATGCCGCCGAGAGAGGGAGAGGGAGATGGAGGAGGGAGGAGGAGAAGACGAGAGAGAGAGGGTTAGAAGGAAAGAGAGACAGAGAGATGAGAGAACAGGGAGTAAATTAAGAGAGTTTTTCTTTTTTCACCCAGGGAAAACAAATTAAGTAAATGAGATCACAAGAGATGAGGAGAGAGAGTTGAGGCGTGGGACGAGAGGGTCGGAAGACAGGAGGAGAGAGAGGGTGAGAGAGGAGGAGAGAGATAGAGAGGAGAGAGAGAGAGAGGAGAGAGAGGAGAGAGAGATGGAAGAGGAGGGAGAGAGAAGAGGTAGAAGAGAGGGGAGATGAGAGAGAGAAGAGGCAGGAGAGAAGGAGGAGAGAGAGAGAAAGGGATAAGGAAAAGAGAGAGAGAGATAGAGAAACAGGGATTAAGAGAGGTTTTTACCCAGCGAAAACAAACTTAAGTAAATGAGATCACAAGAGAGAGAAAGACGAGAGAGAGAGACGAGAGAGAGAGAGAGAGAGAGAGAGAGAGACGAGAGAGAGGAGAGAGAGAGAGAGAGAAGACGGGTGTGTGTGTGTGTGTGTGTGGTGTGTGTGTGTGTGTGTGTGAAAGATAAACAAAGAGCGTTTGAAATATCCGACAAGACGCCTTTCCAATGTGTGCGGAGAAGAATAATGTAGTATTACATGTCTTTGATTATTCTGCTTAATGCAACCACCCCCCACCCCCACCCCCCCCCCCCCCCCCCCCAAAAGAAAAATCTCCTCTCTCTCTCTCTCCTCTCTCTCTCTCTTTATAATACACACACACACACACACACACACACACACAAACACACACACACACACACACACACCACACACAATCTTTGACGAGCCAACTGCACACGGAAAAGTTCTCATGGCAACTTGTCTCATGAAAACAAAATTACTTTTTTGAAGCTTATTGGAGGAACTATCGATTTAGGAAAACAAGTTATCAAATCATTGCTGTTGATTCAGATATATGTATCCACATTCCAATTTTTATTTCATAATATCTATGGCTGATGGGGGGGAAAAAGACAATGAGTTATTGGAATGTGTGTATGTGGAGAACAAGAACCAGAACACAAATTGTGTGTATGTGCGTGCGTGCGTGCGCGCGCGCGCGCGCGCGCGCGCGCGCGCGTGTGTGTGTGTGTGTGTGTGTGTGTGTGTGTGTGTCTGTCTGTGTCTGGGTTTTGGGACATTTGTTCTTCTCTTTTTTTTTTTCCTGTTCCAACCTCTGCGCCACCTCATAGACAGTGCGCCCACGCCGCCACTCGTTCCGACACCCCGTCCACAGCCACAGCCCCAGTCGGCCCCCGCTCCTGCTGTTTTGGAAAAACCACATTCTCTCAAAATTTTAAAATAAGGATCACCAGTCGAGAGAATCAAAAGCTTTTTCAAAATCTAAACAGAGTAAAAGCCCGGGTAATTGTCTCACTTCCAGATAGTTAATTACGTCATAAATAAGCTGTATGTTATCCCCAAGATATCGTTTTGCATGAAACCTGTCTGATCTTCACTTATATAGGCTCGGAAGAACCTTCTCTTTTTATTCTATTTGCGATTCATGCAGACCCAATTTTATACAGAACATTTGAAGTAAGTCTCCAGTTTTTTTACATTCTCTCTCTCGATTTATCCGGTCTAGGTATGCAGGTGATTATTCCTTGAATGGTGACAGTTCCCCATTCTTCACTGACTGATTTAGAGCACGAACTTCAAAAGGACCAAGTTTTTCCAGAAAAATGTTTTATAAAAATTCAGCTCCAAAGCGTCAGAATCACGACTTTTACTATTTTCATTTTCACATCTTTTTCAAAGCAAAGCCGGCTTCTTCTAAACTTATTTCTCAATTTAAGGGATCTTGTTCTTCTCTAGATAGTTTTGGACATTCTCGTATTAAATGTTTTTACGTCACATGCATCTGGGTTTCTTTTGGAATACAGTCGTTTATAAAATAAACGAACTTCTTTCTTTATCTTATTTGGCTCATCTATAAGTGTTCCATAGCTGTCTACCAATTTTGTCATACTTTTATTAACATAGTACCTCTTTTCTAAATTATAAAAGTAGTTTGATATTTTTCCCCTTCAGCAATCCATTTAGCTCTTGATCTTAATATAACTCCCTGTATTTTCTTCTCTCTGAGTGTCACTAGTTGTTGTTTTTTCTTTTAAACACTTTTAATTTAAAGTCTTCCTCTGTTTATTTTCTTTGTTTTCTAATACATTGATTTCTTTTAATAAATCATCTTCGTTTTTTAAAGTTTTTTTTCCTCATAGTAGCATATGCAGTAGTTTTTTATCTTATTTTCATGAAGAAAAAAGTCATCAAAAAAAACTCTCTGATACAGTAAGTTCGACATCTTTAAGTGGGATTCGAGAGAGTGTTTCTACGTCATAATGTTCTATCGAGTATTCACAGATGGTTTCATCTATTGAATTATGTACTTCGTCTACATATTGTTTGTCTTTTAACAATTCACAATTAAATTTACAGAACGTGCTGTGTTTAACAGTTTTTCAGAACAACCATTGAATGATCTGTTCGATATCCAGGTATAATATCTGCATCTTCAAAATTTCAACATTTAGGTCTTCTGAGATAAGAAAGAATCTGCTTTAAAGGTGATGATCTATGTCATGTATAGCGTTTTTACTTGTGGATTATTATCTCGCCAAACGTCTGACAGAGCAAAGTCAGTCATCATGTTTTCAACAATTTTTTTTTTTTTTTTTTTTTTGCCTTTGGATTGTTACATTGCTATAATTATCATAATCTAAATAGGGATCGAGGACAAGGTTTCCAGTCACCAACTAAAACAAGTGCATGATTTTTCATATTTCTGTATTTTGCCCTTTAAGTTTTCGTAAAATTCAGGATTATCTTTATTAAGTCCGTAAATATTTACCCAGCCTTTGTTGCTCATTTGTCCTGATGACTGAAAGTATTCTGTTTATTCGTTTTATTGATTAAAAGTTATTGAAAACTAAATGAAGGAGCAACCGAATTAGGAAACAGACACTACGCGTTTCGGCATATTTCGTCTTTTTCGGGCAGGACAAAAACATTTGAAACAATGGAAACAAGAACGAAACGCGTTGTGTCTGTTTTGTAATTTGTTTTGTTCCTTCGTTTGGCGCCTCATTAATTCCATTTTGACTTAAATGTTTTCAAGTTTTTCTGAGAGCATAAAACAAAGACAGAATTTTACGCAGCGCTCAACGTTTTAGTAAAGTAAAAGGGGAAGGAGGGAGGTGGGGGAGGTAGGGGGGGACTTGCCCCCAAGCAGGCGCACCTTACACAGGCATAGGGCAAGTTAGTCTCTGCGCGTGGCCCCAGAAATAGAATATTTTCTGGGGCCCACGCTCTGCGCAGCTAGGTCAGCCGGAACTAAAGCGTGAGTTATGTAACTTTACTTTACTGATGTCACATATGGAGACAAAATATTGAACCATGTGCTATTCCTTTGACTGTAATAAAATAATCCTCCACACTGCTTTGAGTGCCAAAAGGGGCCAACTGGCCCCAGTCCACCACCACCACCACCACCCCCCCTCTCCCTCAACCCCATCTCTCTCTCTCTCTCTCTCCTCTCTCTCTCTCTGTCTTTGTCTGGCTGTCTCCCCTCTCTGCCCCCACTCTCTTCTCCCTTTCATTCCCTGTCACTCTCGCGCTCAACATCTCTTGGGCTCCCTTTCTGTCTTTTCTGAGTGTTTATCTGTCTGTCTGTCTGTCTGTTCCTCTCTTTGTC
>JADBJO010000326.1:237500-250000 GCA_016801955.1 Conus betulinus | reverse complement strand
TCATCCAGTCAATATTGTTCACACTCAGTTTCCTTATTTCCTTCATGATTTCAGTTTCTCATGCAGAGTGCATGCTATGTTTAATTTGTCGTCCATACCAACGGCCAAACTGGCCTTCTTTTTTCCGAAAGTCGGTGATGGATTTTGCGTGTGTGCAAGACGTTATGCGACAACAGGCCAAACGAGTAAGAAACGACAGAAAAGATGGTGTGAAGAAGTGAGGTCAATAAGGTTTGGGCGAGTAACAGAAACGGGCATTTACTTACCTATGCGAGCTACAGCAAATTGACATCCAAGGCGGGGGGGGGGGGGGGGGGGGGGGGGGAGCGGCAGTTGTTTTTCCCAACTACGGGAAAAGCTTGATTTACTGTCAACGCTCGGCTGCTAACTCGCTTTGACGCTCTGTTTTTCAATGTGCCAACGCGCGCGTAACAACCATGATATTATGGTTTCTTTTAGAGTAAAGAAATACACAAAATATTTAATAAATAAGAAGACAAAGAAAGGAAGGAAGAAAAGAGAAGAAGAAGGGGAAAAAGAATGATAGAAAGAAGGGGGAAAGAAAAGAAAGACGAAGGAAGGAAAAGAACGGACAGAAAAAGGAAAGAAGAAAGAAAGAAAAAAAAAGAAAGAAAGAAAGAAGAAAAAGAAAGGAAAAGAAAAAAAAAGACAAAAAAAAGGAAAAGAAAAAAAAGAACAAAAGAGAAATAAAGAAGGAAGGAAAGAAAGTAAAGAAATAAATCAAGAAAGAGAGACAGACAGACAGACAGACAGACAGAAAGACAAACAGACAGAAAGGGTAAATGTAAATAGACATTCTCAAATTCATTTCCTAGACAGATGTACTTGATTAAAAAAAAAGCCAAATAAGCAACTCAACAACCACAAAAAAAAACAAAAACAAAAAAAACACACACACACACACACACACACACACACACACACACACACACACACACACACACACACACACCCAAAGCAGCGAAAGAAAACTCTGTGCGCCGAGCTTATTCCCTGCGCATACGCGAATAAGCATTCCAAACTCGACACTTCTGTTTCTTTCTCTTTATTTCCTGTTTTCCTTCTCCCCCCCCCCCCCTTTCTCCCGATTATTGCTTCTTCTTTGTTAAAGTACCGCACCGCAACCACAGACACGTCTCAAACTTTTGACTCCCCCCCCCCCCCCCCCCCCCACCCCACCCCCATAAACATCGTTACCTACAGACCCCTCTGTGTATGTGACACCCAACAAAGCAAGAAAATCTGTCCCACGTGTTTATTACAGAGTTATTCAGAAGAACCGACATGGAATATCGAGGACACACAAACCGCCCCCTGCCTGCTCTCTTGTGGTTCGCCTGCGCGCCGGATAAATTTATGTCGAGAGCTCCGCAAAGCGCGAGGGGGGGAAAAAGGAGATAAAAGCAATATGACAGTGTTGAATGGTGGGGGCCACGGGGAAAAAAAACGCGGGAATGATCTTGAATAAACCCTCCCTTTCCCCCCACCTCCCCCGTCTCTCTCTCCTCTCTCTCTCTCTATCCCCCCCCCCCCCCCCCCCCCTCTCTCATTCTTCTCTTCTCCCTCTCTCTCTCTCACTTCTCTCTCTGCCCTCTCTCTGTGCTCCTCACTCCTCCTCCCTCCTCTCATTCCTCTCTCTTCTCTCTCTCTCGTCTCTGACACTGTCTCTGTCAATCTTTGTTTGTTTGTTACTCTCTCTTCTCTCTCTGTCTATCTCTGTCACTCTCTGTCTATCTTTGTTTCTCTCTCTCTCTCTCTCTGCTCTCTCTCTCCTATCTTGTCTCTCTTTGTTTCTCTCTCTCTCTCTCCTCTCTCTCTTCCGGCACTCTCTCTCTCAGTGCTGATCCTGTCTGTCTCCACGCCTCTCCCTCTGTCTCTCGATTGTTTGAATAAACTCTCTCTTTCTCCTCACCTCGCACGCTCTCATCTCTCTCTCTCTCTCTCTTCACCCTCGTCACCCCCCCCAAACCATCTCCCCCACCCACCCCCTCTCCCCCCCCCCCAAAAGCCCCGCACCCCCGCCGCATCTAAAGCACACTAACAAGAAAAACAGCAGAGCGAAGGAATAGCGTTGCCTTTTCAGGTTCGCGAGTCTTTGACGACATCAAACGCCACTTCTCATCAATTCATTTCCGCCCTGGCGCCATGACGTCAGGACGACAAATGCCACTCACAGAGAGCGCGCTTCCCTGCTGCTCGAATATTCAAACGGAAGACAGAAGAAGAAGACAAAAACAAAAAAAAAAAGGAGAGTGAAAGAATAGAGGGGGGGGGGGGGGGGGGGGGGGGGGGAAGTAAAAAAAAAACTGAGGAAAAAAAAAAGGCACGAAAGGAAAAAAAAAATGGAAAGGCAAAGGAAACATACATTAAAGGGAGGGGATACAAACGAAAACCGCAAAGAAAGAATGATTATTTTCCTCATCGAGCTGGATCTCGCTGTCTTCTTTCAGTTTTCCTTTTTGGCTTTGACCCCACTACAAACCCACCTCTTAACCCCCCCCCCCCCCCCCCCCCCCAGCCTCACACCTCTCTTTCTTCCCTCTCTCTCTCTCTCTCTCTCCTCTTCTCTCTCTCTCTCTCACTCCTCTCTCCCACTCTCTCTCCAGCTCTCTCTCTTCTCTCCTCATCTTCATTTCTCCTCTTTACCTATTTCACTGATTCACTCTCTCTGGTTGTATTAAAACCTTGTTTCCTTCTTTTTTTTTTTTTTCATTTCTGGAATGCTGCATCCGTTCAAGTCCTAGTTTGGACAGACCACATTTTCTTCGTTAACTCTGCTACTTCCCCTTAGTGCAGTGTACAAAAAAAAAAGAAAAAAAAAAAAGAGCAGAAGGCTGCGTAGCCAGCATTCTATTAATGCAGCCGTTTTCAAAACTGCTTCTCGAAGCGACTTTCCTTACTTAACTGCGCTTCAGGGTCTGTGCGCGCGCGCGCGTGCGTATGTAATTGTGTGTGTGTTTGTGTGTGTGTGTGTGTGTGTGTGTGTGGTGTGTGTGTTGTGTGTGCGCGCTTGCGCGCGCGCGCTTTGTGTGCGTGCGTGCGTGCGTGCGTGTGTATGGGTGTTGTGTGTGTGTGGTGTGTGTGTGTGTGTGTTGTGTGTGTGTGTGTGTGCGTGCGTGTGTGTGCGTGTGCCTGTGAGAGAGAGAGAGAGAGAGAGAGAGAGAGTGTGTGTGTGTGGGGGGGGGGGGTGAAGTGGTGTGGTGGGGTGTGGGGGGTGGTTGTGGTGTGGTGTGGTGTGGTGTGGTGTGGTGTGGGGGGGGGTGGGGTGGGATGGTGTGGTGTGGTGTGTGTGTGTGGTGTGGCGTGGCGTGGTGGTGTGGTGTGGTGTAGCGGTGTGTGTGGTGTGTGTGGTATGGTGTGGTATGGTGTGGTGTGGTGATGTGTGGTGTGGTACGGTGTTGGCGTGGTGTGGTGTGGTGTGATGTGGTGAGGTGTCCTATGATGTGATGTGGTGTGGTGTGGTGTGGTGTGGCGTGGCGTGGCGTGGTGGTGTGGTGGGGTTGTGTGGTGTGTGGTGGGGCGTGGCGTGGTGGCGTGGTGTGGGTGTGGTGGTGTGTGTGGTATGGGTGTAGTGTTCTGCTCAGAACGCCTCATGCGCTGACGCTGTAATCTACGTCTCAGACTTTTCCACCATAACAAATAACTAATGAGAAAAAAATAGGGGGGGGGGGGGGGGGGGGGGGCATGATTGATGAACATAATCCCCCACACTTTCTGATTTCAGGTACTGCCTCCTAACAGCTCGCAGCCCGACAGCGAGGAGCGCGTTACGTCATCAGCCGTGACGTCACCAAGCCCTAGCCACAGATACAGCAGCGGCAGCAGCAGCGGCGGCGGCGGCGGCGGCGGCGGCGGTGGCGAAGGCGACACAGCGGACAATCAGAGAAGCAGCAGCAGCAGCAGCAGCGGCGGCAGTAGTAACAGCAGCGAGCGCGCCTCCCAACCCTCTCCCCCACAATCCCATCCCGGGCCTTCCATTAGCAATACCAGACACTATCTCGGCAACCCGCGTTACACGCCTTCACTATCAAAGACCCACGAGCGACCCCTTGCCCGCGGCCCCTTACATAGCTTTACTGGACGATAGCCCCGTTCAGTACCAGGGTAAGTGGGACCCCCAATCCGAAACCGAAACAGGATCGCACGCGGACGACGGGGACAACGACGAAATGGTAGGTCATCACGAAGCCGAAGACAGCGACGAACACGACGACGACGGCGACGACGACGACGACGCCCTCGGTGGGTACCACGAAGACGCTGATGACCTGACCAAGGAAGCGGCAGACAGCGAAGGCATCGTCATCACGGACCACCCCATCCAGCTGCAGCGGATGAAAAGAGGGAGATACACGGCGCCGTACTTCGTGGGGAAGAGATCGCTAGGAGATCATGAAGACACTGCCGATCCGGGGGCAGCTTCAGAAAAGAGGAGGAGACAGTGAGAACAGAAGACACACCGCTGGAAGCTCCTGCCGCATCTGCAGACAAGAGAAGAACGCCCATGTTTGTCGGCAAGAGGAAGACGCCCATGGTTTGTCGGCAAGAGGAAGACGCCCATGTTTGTCGGCAAGAGGAAGACGCCCATGTTTGTCGGCAAGAGAAGGACGCCCATGTTTGTCGGCAAGAGGAGAACACCCATGTTTGTCGGCAAGAGGAGAACACCCATGTTTGTCGGCAAGAGGAGAACACCCATGTTTGTCGGCAAGAGGAGAACGCCCATGTTTGTCGGCAAGAGGAGAACGCCCATGTTTGTCGGCAAGAGGAGAACGCCCATGTTTGTCGGCAAGCGTGAAGATCACGATCTCTCTAGCTATCACGAGGTGCTGAGAGAGATGAAGAAAAATGTCTCCGATGCCGACAAACGAGCCCCACACCCCGATGTTTGTTGGCAAACGAGCACCTACCCCCCCCATGTTTGTCGGCAAACGTGAAGATTACGATCTTTTTCAGGCTATCCTGATGTGCTCGAAGATGAAGAAAACGTCCTCTGATGCTGAGAAACGGGCACCTACCCCTATGTTTGTTGGTAGGCGAGCTCCCACCCCAATGTTTGTTGGGAAAAGAGCCCCTACCCCAATGTTTTTTGGGAAAAGAGCCCCTACTCCAATGTTTTGTGGGTAAAAGAGCTCCTACTCCAATGTTTGTCGGTAAAAGAGCTCCTACCCCAATGTTTGTTGGCAAGAGAGCCCCTACCCCGATGTTTGTTGGTAAAAGAGCCCCTACCCCAATGTTTGTTGGTAAGAGAGCCCCTACCCCAATGTTTGTTGGAAAAAAGGCCCGTACCCCAATGTTTGTTGGTAAGCGAGCTCCTACCCCAATGTTTGTCGGCAAACGAGCTCCTACCCCAATGTTTGTCGGTAAAAACGAGCTCCTACCCCAATGTTTGTCGGCAAACGAGCTCCTACCCCAATGTTTGTCGGTAAACGAGCTCCTACCCCAATGTTTGTCGGCAAACGAGCTCCTACCCCGATGTTTTTTGGGAAACGTGAAGATTACGATCTTTACGACTATTCCAACGTTCAGAGAGATGACGAGAATGTTTTTGAAGCCAGTAAACGAGCTCCTACCCCGATGTTTGTTGGGAAGAGAGCCCCTACCCCGATGTTTGTCGGAAAAAAAAGAGCCTACCCCTATGTTCGTTGGCAAACGTGAGGACTACGATTTGTTTGAATATCCTGATTTGCCGAAAGACGAAGATCTCTCTGCCGCTGACAAAAGAGCCCCGACCCCTATGTTTGTTGGAAAAGAGCCCCGACCCCCCATGTTGTTGGAAAAAGAGAGCCCGAGCCCCATGTTTGTTTGTTGAAAAAGAGCCCCGACCCCCCATGTTTGTTGGAAAAGAGCCCCGACCCCCATGTTTGTGGAAAAAAAGAGCCCCGACCCCCATGTTTGTTGGAAAAAAGAGCCCGACCCCCATGTTTGTTGGAAAAGAGCCCCAACCCCTATGTTTGTTGGAAAAAGAGCCCCAACCCCCATGTTTGTTGGAAAAAGAGCCCCGACCCCTATGTTCGTTGGCAAACGGCCCTCTTCTCCAGAGGAGGACGACGCTCTGTCATACGAGGAAGTTGAAGCAAGCTACGATCTGCAAGAGGAAGAGGAACACCCCGAAAAACCCAAAGATCCGCAAGATCAGAGCGCTTCAGAACCCCCGGAGAAGAGAGCTCAACCCATGTTCGTCGGCAAAAGGTTCAGCTGGATGCTAGCCGGCAAAAGGCCCATCCCGATGTTCATCGGTAAGCGGCAGATGAACCCCATGTTCGTGGGCAAACGACGCACCCCCGATGTTCGTGGGCAAACGCCAGGACAAAGGGCTGAGCGAGCTGTTGTCTGCTCTACACACTCTGCAAGCCGCTCAACGTTATCGACGTCTGATCCAAACGGACAAACGACACAACGCCCCTTTTTTCGTGGGCCGGAGGAGCTCGTCGTCGCTCGAAAACCTAGTGCAGGGCTCCCAGGACAGTAGCAGCAATTTCATGCGGTAACACCCTTTCTTTTGGAGGACGCAGCGCGGAGAAACTGGCTTCCATTTTGTCGCCTATGTCTTGTTCCTTAAAGCGCACCTGCCTCAAAAACTCCACTAACCCCCCTTCTCTTCACAGTCACTGTAAGTATTCGCGCGAGTTTTTGCGGCGTTGGTTCCATTGTAAAAATTTGTTCCCGCCACCGGAGACGACATTAGAAGCGCGTTACCTTTAATTGGTTACAGGGAATCGTTTGAATACAGACACAACATACATATTATGCACTTTTGAGCAAAAGGGCAGGGAAGAGGGGGGCGTGGATAAGCGTGGGGTGGGAGGTTTAGGTGATGCTTGTCACTCGAAAAACCTAGTGCAGAGGTACTCAGGAAAAGACCGCACACTTCATGCACCTGCGAGCGACCAGAACTGGACCGTGGAATGATGGCGATCCACTGTCTGCTATGTTTGTCCTTAAAGAGCACCTGTAATAAAGACACGAAGTTCTTGTATCCCGCTATTCATGTGCTTGTTTGTCTGTCACCAGGGGGAGTTGCTGGTTTTCCCCCCCTTACCCTTCTTCCTTCCTAGAATTTGCCACCATGAAGCGCGATATACTAATTGGTGAGATGCTGAATACGGGACACAACATAGATATTTATGCACTTTTGAGCACATATCAGGGAATGAGGGGGCGACATCCCTTTTGTTCCCCCCCCCCCCCCCCCAACCCCCCCCCCCCCCCCCCCCCTGTATCCCCACAAACAGGCCCCTTGGAATTACAGTAGTTGTCGGAGTGCAAAGACAGCAGCTCTGCACTGCGTGAGACAGAAAATGTTCTGATATACCCAATATCCTCCAGTTACATGGACAAAATCCACACCCTCTTTTTGCACAAATGTGCGCCGTAACTGTTCGGACTATCTTGATCTACTTGTTTTACCAAGGCACCGTCTTCAAATCACTGACATGTTTTTATCCGAACCCAGTCAGATTTGATGCTGAAGAGTCCATAGGATTATTGACATGGAAAAAAAAAGCAGACGCCTTTCTTGAGTAGGCAATTACAGACGGCTTACGAACGTATCCATCAAAACTCTGCTTTCACGAATTTAGCCTTGGAATTATTAATCAATGAAATCCATTGGATATCATAATTAATCCATTGGACTTCAACCACTTCAAACTACCAGGCTAGCTCAAAACTGAGATATTGACAGACAAAGACACGACCCCCACCACCCCATCCTTCTCACACGCCCATGTTCGGTTCCCATCCGTGTCCTCCCTCTCACCACGCAAGACAACACTGCCCACACTAAATAAAATGGCAACATTGTTTGTTTGGTGTCCATCATCAAAAAAAAAAAATGCAATGCATGTGTGACCAGTGGCGAACTCTAAGCATTTGTGTGAGTGCATGCGTAGTGTTACAAAGGACAATGGAGGAAATCAAGTCGAACACACTATCACGATGATAACAAAGCAGCCCAAGTCATTTAATTTTATTGCAAATGTTAATACTCATCTGGTGGTTTGTGTTTGTGTGTGTGTTGTGTGTGTGTGTGTTGTGTGTGGGTGTGTGTGTGTGTGTGCACTGGTCGCACGCCCATGCGCGTCAGTAATACCTTAAACTACTCGTCCCCTGACATGAGAAAATAAGCTATCAAGTAAAACTTAAATTGTGATTTAAAGTAAACTATTCAGAAAAAAAACTTAATTTGTGATTGAAATATTATTCATCAATCGGCAAAATGAATCTGTCCACACACTCAGTGATGTTCTAACTCTCCTTTAGTTAACAAGAATAGACAACAACACACACACACACACACACACCACAACACACACACACACCCACACACACACCACACACACCACACAACACACACACACACTACACACATCACACCACACCGGGACACAAGGAGAGGAGAGCACAAGGAAGGGAGACAACTGAAGAGGGAAGAGATAGACCACAACAACAACAACAAAATAAGATCTATATATATCTATTCGGCGATCTGCTGTCGTGATCTTGCGCGTATGCGTAGCCCGCGGAGGTGAAGTTGGCCTCCCGTGTTGTGTCTTGTGTTCATGTTTCTGCGCGTCTGTCTGGGTCTTCAAACGTAAAATGGATCACTCTTGGCTGTGACCGTCACGAATTTGAAACGTTTTTTTTTTTTTTTAATGGGGTGGTCTATCTCTGTGAATGAAGGCTGGGGCCTGCAACATGCAAATGTTTACACAATCTCGCACGGGAAAATGGTTCGCAAACGAGCAGAACTGAAGTAGCGGTGAAAACAGTACGATCTTACCATACTGCCGTTGATCCATGGCATACGGAGGTCAAAATGATCACCCATATCAACCAGCAAGTAGACCTTGACAAATAACGTGACTTCCTGAAAGGGGAAGCAATTTTTTTTTTTTTTTTCTCCAGATGTAAGTATGACTTGAGCGCGCAAAAATCTGCGTCCATGTCCTTCGCCCTGCTGTTGCGGTCGCTACGGTGTCGTGTTTATTGTTGTGTTTCTTCTGCGCTCCACTCAGGTATTACGTTTGCATCCTCTGCTTGAAGCTGCTCTCTTTATCCTCAATATCGCTGTGTATCACCGTGAGTACGGCGATGGTCGAGTTCATACTGTGAGGTCATTATTGAAGGAGGACTTCTCTATCTCTCTCTTCCTCTCTCTCTATCCTCTCTCTCCCTATATCTCTTCTCGCTCTCTCCTCTCCCCTCCCTCTTTTATTCTTTCTTTTTTTCCCTCTGTAGAACGATTTATTTCCCTTTTACCTCTTCAGACATCTCACACTCCACCCACCCCCTCTATTTTTAAAATTAATGCTCCCTCTCCCCGATGGTTAAAGCCCTTCCCCCTCTCCTCTCTCTCTCTCTCTTCTCTCTTCTCTCACTCCCTCTTCTTCTCTCTTCTCTCTCTCTCGCGATTTTTTTCTTTTCATCTTCCTTTCTCATCGTTCTGGGTTTTCATTTCTCTGTGGAAATTTTTCTCCACCTTGTGCGTTTTTTTTTTTTTCCTCCCTCACAATTTCTTTCTGTTTTTCAGGGGGAGCTCCGCACAGTTCAGTTCCAGGACGCTGTTGAGTAGGGAATTAAGCCAAGTTCCTCCATCCCTTCTCTTGGAGTCCTCCCTTTCTTCTTCTCTTCTTCTCTCTTCTCCTTCCTCTCTCTCTGTAGAAGAACTCCCTCCTTATTGAACTCTACTCCTTCTCTCTCTCTCTCTCTGCTATCTCTCTCTCTTTCTACTCGCTCTCTATATCATATGTGCAGAACACTCGCCAGCAATTAAAACCCTCATGTCTCCAGAAGAAGCTCCGTATGGTACCACTACATCCCCCCCCCCCCCCTTTTTTTATTTTTGATTTAACAAATGATGGCCAAGGCATTCGAATGGTTTCCGCATGCAAAATGAAACTCAAAAGATAGAGGTATCTCTCTACGGAACCCTAGAGATCTCAGAGAAGAGAGAGAGCTCAGAGAGAGAGAAGGTCTCCTTGGGAGATGAGAGAGAGAGAACTGTCTCGCTCTACTCCCTCTCGTCTCTATCTCGCTCTCCCTCTCTCTCTCCTCTCGCTCTCCTGATTTTTTTTTCATCTTCGCCATGAGATCTGTCTTTTGTTTTCATCGATTTTTCGCTTGTGGAAAGGGCTTTTTGATACACATTTTTGTGCGTTTGAAAAACAAAGACAACAAAACAACAAAAAGTGGCGGGGAGGAGGAGGGGGGGGGGGGGGGGGGGGGGGGGGAGCTGAGCTACATTTCAGTTCAAAACAGGACGCTGTTGCAGTAGGGAATTAGGGGGTTGAACCTTCGGTTCTCTTGGAGTCTTCCTTCTTCTTCTTCTTCTTCTTCTTTTTCTTCTAATAACCTCCGACCGGAGAAGAAACCATTCCTTCCTTTGATTGACCATACGAAACTCTCCTCCCTCAATCTCTTCTCTCTCTCTCTCTCTCTCTCTCTCTCTCCCCTCTCTCTCTCTCTCATTGCAGATACACCATCGCCAGCAATGTGGAATGCCCGCTTTTCATCCCAACATGAACCAGAGCTGGTGCCCCTACACTCCCCACCCCCCCCCCTTTTTTTTTTTTTTTTAAACAAACGCACAAAAATGTATCAAAATTCCCCAGTTTCCGCAGCAAAATGAAAACAAAAGATAGATGTTAGTAGGGGGGTCGGAAAAACATAGGGAGTCGAAGAGAGAGGAGAGGAAGAGAGAGGGGGGGGGGAGAGGGAGGGGGGGGGAGGGGGGCGGGGGGGGAAGGGGAGGGGGAGAGAGCGAGGGAAGGAGGATGGACCGGAGAGGGGACGAGAGAGGAGAAAAAAGGGGATTCCGACCGGGCTGGGGGGGGTTGGGATCTGGGGGGGGGAGAGAGAGAGAGAGAGGGGGAAGGACGAGGGAGAGAGGAGAGCGAGAAGGGGGGGGAGGATGGAGAGGAGAGAGAGAGAGGAGAGAGAGAGAGAGAGGAAGAGAGGAGAGAGAGGGAATTTTGAGAGAGAATGAGGGAGAGTCAACATTGTGGGCGTGGTAGAGAGAGGGAGGAGGAGAGAGGAGAGAGCAGAGAGAGGAGAGGATGGGAGAGAGTGGGGGAGGGGAGAGATGATAAGAGAGAGAGAGGATAGTGATTAGAGAGATGGCGAGAGAGGAGAGAGAGAGAGAGGAGAGAGGAGAGACAGAGAGGGAGAGAGACGAGGGGGGAGAGAGGAGAGAGAGAGGGAGGCGAGAGAGAGAGAGGAGAGGGGTTTCGCACAGAGATACAGGGGAGGGGGGGAGACAGACCGCAGGGACAAACAGACCACTAACCGAAGGTTTGAATTGCTGCCCTATGCACAAACAAACAGAGAGGGAGAGAGAGAGGAGAGACAGCGGGAGGAGAGAGGGTTTCGTGGAAGAGAGACAGTAGACAGGACATTAGAATGAGGATACAACAACACGAGGAACAGGAGACAGAGGGAGAGAGAGGGTTTCGTATGCTCAGAAGCAATGGAGATACGGAGGTGGAATGTCTAATACTAATAAGAAGAAGACTCCAAGAGAACCTGAAGGTTTCAAACGTGGCTAATTCCCTACTGCAACAACGTCCTGTTTTTGAACAGAAATGTAGCTCAGCCCGGAGATCAAACACGAACGCGTAACGTATCAATGAATGCGCTTGTGTTTTACGCAGCTGTAAAAAGCTGCATCCTAACCATCGCTCGCCTCCCCCCTCCTCCCCCCGCCCCTCCCCATCCTGCCCCACTCTCTCCAGTGCTTCCACCAATGCCAACCATCTCCCTCTATCCTATCCTGCCCCCTACACCATCTCTTATAAACTCCTTCTCTACCACTTCTCAGCGTGGGCCATGACATTGAATAGCTTCCGCGCGTCAGTGCTGCTCAGATAGGCGAGTCGAAGATCGCAGATTTGATTTGAAGAAAAAAGGTTAAGATGACAGAAAGAGAGAGAGATTGAGAAGAGAGAGAGAGACAAAAAGAAGAAAAAGTTCAGTTGGCTCATCAATTTTTTGCTTGTGCTGCTGTTATTTTTTGAACAGAGCAACAAGGACAACACACCCACACACGCGCGCGCGCGCACGCGCTTACACAGGGACAGACAGACAGACAGAGAACGGCGGGGTGGGGATTGGGGGGAAGGGGGCCAATGGGGGAGGGGGCAGGGGGGTGAAGAACAAGGAAAATTGGTCAGTTCAAATCTCTCTGACATTGCTCATGTCAATGAAGATCATTAAAATATATCGCCAGTTTTTTTTTTTTAAAAACTTGCTTCAAAAAGAAAAAAAAGTGGCATTTAAAAACAGACAAACAAAAGCTCTTTTTTTCCATCCAAAAAACAAGCATCATCAAAATTGGCCTACTGTGTAGTCAGCTACAGAAATGGATCCAGTTCGGATATCCGCACGCAAACTGTGTACTACGGGGGGGAAATAAAATAACTTCGGATGCGTCAGTCTGGAAAGGTTTATGATCTCCAATTCTAGAATAGGCGGCTTCCGAA
>JADBJO010000326.1:230000-232500 GCA_016801955.1 Conus betulinus | reverse complement strand
GTAATGAAGTAATGACAAACAGACATGAAATCGAATGAAATGCCCGCGCGCGCGCGCACACACACACACACACACACACACACACACACACACACACACACACACACCACACACACACACACACACACACACGCACGCACGCACGCACACACACACACACACACACACATACATACACACACACACACACACACACACACACACACACACACACACACACACACACATTCACACACACACACTCACTCACACACGCACACATACACACACACACACACACATATACACACACACGCGCGCGTGCGCGCACACACACACACACACACACATGGGAGGGAGGGGGGGGGGGGGGGGGGGGCTACTAGAAGATATTCAAAAGAAGCAAAATGTAATAAATGCAAAAATCTAATAAAAACACGATAATAAGAAATAAATCGAATCACAGACACACACACACACACACACACACACACACACACACACACACACACACACACACACACACACGCACACACACACACACATACACACACACACACACACACACACACACACACACACACACACACACACACACACACACACACACACACACACACACACACACACACACACACACACACACACACACACGCACGCACCACACACGTGCATCATTTACGCAGAAAAAGCACTTTCTGCCCGTCCAAGGAGAAAGATAGTGCACAATCTGAATGTAGAGAACGCAGAGAGAAACGTCAAAGGAACCGCTCAGTTCAAAGATCTGAACTTAAAAACAATTACAATTGAATTTTAGGAATAGAGGGAAAGGAGGATGGGGGGGGAGGGGGGGGGGGGGGGGGGGGAGGGGGACGGGGGTGGAGAGGAGAGAAAAGAAATCTCACCTGAATAAACAGATGTGTTACATGTTGACGTCAGATACTCCAGTACAAACACATGCTGATTCTGCAGAATCAAACGCCGTCCGCGCCAGCAATCAAAAAGAGGTCTCCAACATTCCCCTGTCCAAGCTGTCACCGCACATTCCGTGCACGCATCGCCCTGATCAGCCTTCCTGCGTATCCACAAATCATCACACACAACACCCCTCAACTTAAAGATGGCTGAGGTGCTTCTCGTCGACTCGACGGACGAATTCACATCAAACGCAGTCCTGTGGTAATGTAGGCTGGTCACGAACTGACGAGAGTCTGATACTGCACATACATGCAGCACACTGCTGCTGTGACGCACACAGGTTCAGCACCAACGGAGACTACTTCTTCTGTTGTGTGGCCACAATCAACACGCTGATTATTTTGCCACAGAATAGGGAGTTTCTACGAACCGGCTGCCTGACTTAAAAAAAAAAAAAAAAAATCCTTTTCTTTCTTTTTTCTATGTTGGTTTGAAATCGCTCTGGAGGTTGCATGAGTAAATCACAATATTTGCTCCGGATCACATTCACACACTCCCTGCCCAATAACTGGATCAGAGGGGACGAGGAGTGACGGGGTAGGCTCTCCTAGTGACGGCCCCCGGCACCCCCTGCCGCAGCGGCCCTCCTACTACAGCACAACCCCTACCCACTACCTACCTAACCAAACACTCTCACATTCATACAGGACAGTTTGGATTTGTGTCTGTTTTGAACTTACTCCTGAAGTTTCGCAGCAGCGAGACTGTCAAGAGTGTCGGCACTGAGGTGGGAGGTGACTCTGTTTTTGAAACTGTCGGGGGAGCCTGCCTCTACAATGTGTGCTGGGAGTTCATCCCACTCACGGCTCGGGGGAAGAATGAGAAAAGACTGATTTTGTCTTGGTGTTCAGTTGGCCCCTACACCGATGAAGGACTGTCTCATAACAGCGAAACAATAGAATCCTGTATGGATACTACCCTGGCTATGTATTTAGTGGCATTATCATTCTGATCTTGCGTTGGGGCTCAGACTAGGCTGGTCAGGTAATACTGTCAACTGGTCCTGCTCTGGTAGGTTTGGTTTGTTCATGTATCAGCGTAGCTTAGTCTTGTTCTAAAAAAATTAAAAGGCTGTTCACCTTCAACATCTGCCATAGTTCACCTACATCTGCTATAGTTCACTACAACATCTGCCATAGTTCACCTGCAACATCTGTCATAGTTCACCCCACAACCTCTGCCATAGTTCACCTACATCTGCCATAGTTCACCTAAAACATCTGCCATAGTTCACCAACAACATCTGCCATAGTTCACCTACAACATCTGCCATAGTTCACCTAAAACATCTGCCATAGTTCACCAAAAAACATCTGCCATAGTTCACCAACAACATCTGCCATAGTTCACCTACATCTGCCACAGTTCACCAACAACATCTGCCACAGTTCACCTACAACATCTGCCATAGTTCACCTACAACATCTGCCATAGTTTCTTTGTTGAGCTTTCCTTCATCTACATGCATTTTTCCAGTACTGCATGCCTGCTGTGCCTGTCCAAACACGATCTCTTTTTTTTTTTTTTTTTTTTTTCTTTTTGT
>JADBJO010000326.1:180000-222500 GCA_016801955.1 Conus betulinus | reverse complement strand
AGACCTGATAGAGCATTCCATCGCTCTCCGCTGATCCGAGGGTCATCACGGCAACGAGCCTGTGGATGATGAGAAAGGAGATTGCGACAGCACAAATTGAAGTTTGCTTTGCTCCTGAATGGGAGGACGTATAGTCTCATGGTTTCCGAGAAAAGTGTCGATTCTTGTCAACTGTCTGTGTTCACTAATCAGTGACCTGAAGCCAAGATTCAACGAGCAGTAAGTCTGTGCAAGTAAACTTCAATCTCTTGCATGCACACGTGAAATCTCTCTCCCTCCCTCACACACACACACACACACACACACACACACACACACACACACACACACACAGGGACTGTTTTGTTTTTAATGTGAAAAAGTACACATCTAACCAAGTCACCGAACATTACATTTTACATCCTGGAACTGAACAAAATGCATTAATTCTGTTGAATGAATGCCATGCATTCAATATGTAAGCAGGGCGAAAATATAAGATTCAGTAAAGTTTTTGAAGAATTATTGCTTTGGTTTTTAATTCTCTAAAAAGCCAGAGATCGATACTTTTACACCACCTATGTAAATTCTGGACTGAGTGTGTATGACTGAAACTGTATGAATCTGCCCATGGGCCAACAAGTGTGTATGTGAAAACCTGCTGGTTTCTGAAAAAAAAAGACCTCACTAAATCAGTAAGTTTAGAATGGGCCGCGTACTGCATGTTGAAAGCATCATAACATTTGATCTAATAAAAAAAAAAAAACAAACAAACAGGCAAACACACTTCACCAATGCAAAATATGTCCAAGAATGCAAATTTGACCACCTCCAGTATTTAAAAAAGATAAAACAAAAACTAATGGCAACCGTTTTTTTTCGTATTGCACATTCCACGATACTGATCATACCTAACATGACGCATAGATCTTCCCTTACTCTCTTCAAGAACAACTTACTCCATAATCTGGAAGGAAATTTTACCAAAGATCCTGTAAATCTCCAAGTCACTGGTCATGGTTCTACCACAAACTGACAAAAGCTGTCTCTGCATGATTCTACATGCAACTAACATGCCACCGATGATGGTCTTGGTACCACCACAGCCACTGTGTGTCCATGGTTCTGCACGCCACTAGCATGATACATGTACAAACAAGTATGCACTTCCATTCAAAATCCTACACAGGGCCATCTGTCCCCAAAACAAACCACCAAACAGATTTAATTTGCTAAAAATTAGGCCATCAGACAGCACTGCATCTCCACTGCTCATCAGTTCAAATCTAGTATCGAAGGCTTGATGTCATGACGCTAAAAAAGGGTGATGGCACAAAAATACAACAATTGAATTCATTACCCACATGTACAAATTGCCAATGCACAACCTCAGCTTCTTCATACAAGCTGAAAGAAAGAAATGACTGAGCAGATGGCAAAAAAAAAAACCCCAAAAAAACCCCACACACCTAACAACTGAAAAACAAAAAAGAAAAGCAATCCAGACAGAAACTGGTATTACAAACTTAAGAAAAAGCAGAAAGACAATTTCACAACTACAAAAGCAGTTAAAAACAAATTAAAATTAGGATACACAAAAACGGTGGGTGAAAAAAAAAAAAAAAAAACCCAGCCCTAATAACACCAAGCACCATGTAAACTACACACGCAGAAACTCTCTAGTTAATGACAGCTTTTCAGGACACAAAGCTGCTTCCTCAAATGATCTTTAAACAACAATAAAGAAGTACACTAAAAAGTGACTAACTGCAAAAAAAAAAAAAAAAGAGGAATGTATTATGGTACATGCTGAGTGTACCCTAACAATTGGAGATGAGGCGTGGACAAGGAGGGAAGAGGAGAGAGATAAGCAGTTTGGGGGGGAGGGTGGGAGTAGGAAGTAGGCAGGGGCGAACAGAAGATAATCAAGATGCTAGAATTAAAAAAAAAAAAATCAGAGAGAACAAGAGGAGGGGTACAATTCATGTTTATATCAAGAGGGACATGCTGAGATGGGATGAGGAGAGGGCGGAGAATGTGAAAGAGGGGCGGAAGTGTGGGGGGTGGGGGGTGAGGGGTAGAGAAAGTGAGAATAACAATTATGAGAAGAGCAGCGGTGGAAAAAAGCATAAAATATTAGAATCAAATCGCTGGGTCAATAAAAAAAAAAAAGTTGTATGCATGATTCACAACACAGCGAAGTACAAGTCAGACAACAATAACAAATAATCCACGGCTGCATACTATAATTCAAAGACATTAGTTATTCAATTCCATCATAAAGGTCTCTAATAAACAATCCATTTTGAGAAAATGTACATCTTCAAAACAACTCTGACTGTTTGATCATCACTTTTACTTTTTTCCCCCCACATATGTAAAGTATATGATAAAAAAGAGGAAGAGTGACACACACAAAACTGACAAAAATCACTGATTGTTCATTCATCATTACTCATCAAACATCCAGGCAATAATCTACAAGATTAAAAAACAATGACTTGCACTGATGGTTGCAAGGACAAGTCCCCAGTAAGAGAAGAGGCATATTAAATTTGGAAGAGAGCAAGAAAAAGGTATCACAGACTTATCCTTTGCCTCAGGAGTATATTTCTTCCGGACCTGTTAAGGTTCTTGAGCATAAAGTATGACATTAACTTTGTTTATTATAATCTCTGTAAATTCTGTTGCCATTTTGTTTTCCTACATTTTTCTTTTCTTTTTTTTTCTTTTTAAATTCTCACACTTCATCAAGACAACATCCCATTCCAACTGGAACATAACGAATATTCATACTGACATTTTCGACTAAATCTAGTCAAAAAGATGTATCAGTTTTCCCTCAACTATGTTGAAAGATTGATTTCATTTCATATGATCAGATGTAATATGTATTTATTTTACAGAAACCATATTTTGTAAGACACGTGGGGCAAAAATATGATCATTTTTTACTCTCATTCATCTGGATATTGATCATACCCATGGAAACAACTGTGCCTCAAGTTTTGCATGAAACCTGAATCAATCAATCAGACCTGGGCTATGCATTCTTATCTTAAACAACTGAACACAAGACACAGAAACAGGGGTGAGGGGAGTGGGGTTGAGAGGGAGAAGAAAAGAGAGGCAGAGAGAGAGGAAGACGCACAGAAAGAAAGTGTGTGTGTGTGTGTGTGTGTGTGTGTGTGTGAGTGTGAGTGTGTGTGTGTGTGTGTGTGAGAGAGAGAGAGAGAGGTAGAGAAAGAGAGAGAGAGAAGCAAAAAACACAGAAAGAAGAAGATGAAAAAGAGAGTGGGATAAAGACTGCGGAATGAAACCAATAAAGAAGAAGAGGTCAGAAACTGCGGGAAACAGACTTTTGAAAACAAATCCGTGAATATGTGAAGGTATCTTCCTCCAGATCAAACCCTAGTTCCTTCTCTCATACATCTGCATTACTCCAATCCATAACAAACGCATGCAGAATGGAATCTAGGAGTCACCATCTGGAAGCAGTATGGCCCCATGAGACTGTAAGAAGTTGAGGGCCAAAACGTTAGTATAAGAGGGGGGGGTTCTTCTCTTAAGACTTTCTGCTGTCCAGCTCTCCCTAGAGTTTGGTCTTTCAACATCAAATACCACATGAAACAACTGGCGAATTTCAGATATGTGCAAGGGAAGTAACCCGTGTTTGGAGCTTGTGTTCAGTGAGCCTGACCTTGCCATTTTCTTAGAACAGGTGGCGCTGGTGAGAACGCCCAAAACAATTTAGCCCCACCAGTACAGTTCAGTCAGCGAGAGAAAAATGCCAAACATGGCTGAGAAATTGTCTGCCTGTAAGGCAGACAGTCAACAGCCTAATTCTGATCCTGGTGTGCCCTTCAAACCAAACATGTGACTTTAGCTCTCTTTGCTTGGCCCATAAACTAAGGAATGGTAACTCTGTTTGCGAAGGAAAGACCTGTGTAATCTTTTTCCCATTTCCTTTTTCAAGAACAGGTCTGTTTTGTCCCATCAGTCAGCTGAACCAATTCAGTCAGAGAGAGAAAATGCCAAAGCATGAGTGCATCTGTTATGCAGTGTGATTTCACTTGTCAGTGTGATTTCACTCATAATAACTGGTCAGTTCAGATCAACGCATGTTGGGTTTGGTGTGCTGTTTGTTTAACTAATGATGCATGCACAAACTGCATCATGATCCCGATATACAAACTGAGTAAAGATAATTCTATTTGCAATGGAAACACAAGTGATACTGGTCTATTACAAGGGCAGGCATCATAGCAGATGATATGAAAATGGGACAACAACAAACTAACATCCAACTGACAACAACAAACATAACAAAACAAAAGGTGGATGAGTAACAATTTTTACAAGAGGGATCATTATCATATATTGATGGAATAGCAAACTAATGTAAAATGAAAGAAGCGCAGCACACACACACACACACACACACACACACACACACACACACACACACACACACACACACACACACAGCTGCACATAACAAAATGCTTCATTTAAGACTGATACAGTAATGCGGACATGTAAGATGAGAAACAGAAGCATGTTTTTTTCACCATGTATTGAGGGAAGGCATTACAAAAGACTGAAAATAAACCAGCTTCAAATAAACAAATAAAAAACACTGTTTTACTCACAATATGGTAATAATAAAAATCAGGATATAAAATAAACTAAGGTAAAATGGTTGAAAAAAAAAAGCACCAATCCAACAACAAAAAGGTGAAGTGTGAAAACAAGGAATTAGGTCACATTCAACGGGGGTTTAAAAAAATTACTAGCTCTAAAATGAACTGCTGTAAGTACGAAACATTGTGATGGGAAAGCAGACTATGTAATAATGAAAATTACCTAGGAACACACCATGCAACAATGATATGTATACAAAGCACACATAGTTGGAATGAACAAATTAATAACAGACATCTTCATGCCAGCCTACCATGAACAGTCTCCACACTGTGAAAAGATGGGGGGAAAAAAGATGGTGAAAAAACTCTACATTCATGACGCTTCCATAACAAACTTTCCTTCAGAAAATAAATGTCAACTGCACAAATGCTAGACCTGATACTCCACACAAACAAAAATATATCATGTCAACAAAAATTCAAATTGGGTGAAAACTGAGCAGAATTTTTTTTCTTTTTTTTTTTCCACGCCATTATCATGGACGATTTTCCATGCCAACTGCTTGGACAGGTTAGTACAAGAAAATGTCATTTGAAGATCCTGTTTGTTAAATGTAACAATTTTTTTTTTGAATGCTGAAAAACAGAGACAAAAAGGAGGAGGGGGGGGGGGGGGGGGGGGGGGGGGGGGGGGGGGGGGGGGGGGGGGGGGGGGGGGGGGGGGCAGAGTTGTATTATGAACAGGTGAACATCATGTTAGGTAAGAAAAAGATTTTTTTTTTCTATTACATCAGCAAAAAGAAAGAAAAACAAGCAATGAAGTGCCAGCATGATTTTTGTTTTGTTTTTTTTTTTTTTATAATCTGTATCCAAAAAAGACTATCTGACTAACTGATTGTTCTGTGTCCAACCTTTTGCCATATAAATCATTTTGATGTTGTTCCTCTTTGATCACAATCACACATCATCAATCACCATTTTGATTGGACTAGAAACAAAAATCATTGAAAGCCCAAACAAAACCAACACAGATATTGACTGAGGGAAAGGATAATATAGTAATAACCCTTTCACTACTAGGTGTGTTGGGACTCCACATTTCCCGGCATCCGTCATTTTCCGTCATTCTTTGTAGTTCTATTAAACTTCGTCCATTTTGATGCAAATCTCTCATGGTTTTGAGTAAAATGAAGGAAAATTGTTGTAGTTGAAAAATGCAGAATGTGTTTTTTCATCTTCCCGCTCTCCAAAGAAGTATCAGCTGCACTGCAGCAGAGGCTTGAAGTGGTATGGAAATAACATATATCAGTACTGAGCCTTGCTGTGGTATAATTGCTACACCCACTACTGGAAACTGAAATACTTCTGACATGACAGTCACCATGGAATGAGTCGAAAGTCACCGTCAGTCGTTTCAAACTTCAGCAACACACACACACACACACACACACACACACACACACACACACACACACACACTCATGCGCGCATGCACACGCACACACACACAAAACAAAACACAGGCGATGTAACTGATCTAATTTGAGACTAGCGTACAATTTTGATTCTTCAGCCACTCTTCCCTGGCATGTACCTTGAAAAGATACACTGTAATCATTGTACTCAATAAAGCCTTTTATATACTTGTTTTTAAACAGGAAATTTGAGAACATCTGAAGACTTGACTCACAGTTTCCATCGAAACAGTCAGGGAGGAGAGAGCAGCTTCTTAGGAATACTGTAGCTCTGACAGTGCTGATCGTAATGAATGCAAAAGATTTTAACCCTTTCATTCCTGCCATATTTTGGAAGTTCCGTTGAAAGATCAGCACAGCTTTAATCAACCTATCACAACTACACAATGGGTATTCAAAAGGGACAAGATTTCACAGAATAAAAGAAACACAATTTTTTTTCCATAACATTAAATTTTCATAGTGGTTGAATAATCCAGTAACGCATGGTTATTGGTGAGTTGGGGTTAAGATCATTCATCATTTTAATTGCCTATTTCTTATTCTGATAGGTCATATAACTGCATATGTGACCAAATGCAAAAAGATTTTTTTTTTCATAATCATAATCATTCCTATTGCTTTTGTATTTATAGTTTGAGAGTTTGTATGGCAAAGATCATTCAAAAAAATGTTCATGGAACACTTTCCTCAATGTACACTGACTTTGCTGGCTCACAGTGTCAGTGAAAATGACAAAAATGTCCAACTCATTTCAGCTACATGAAACTGAGATGCATTACCATAGTTTCATCCTCACCGGTTGTCATAAAGCCACTTCCAGTTTATCATGTTTGTTTCTTGTGTTAACTGTCTCATCTCCTCTCTCTCTCTTCTCAGCAGGATTACTCTTACATTGCTCACCCTGTGCCTCCCTTACACAGCTCACCCCAGCTTGGTCTTGTTACAGTCCTAGAACCAGTCAACAGGGAGCAGTGACATCAGGTTGTTACGAGGAGACACTGCGCTGCTGCATGGTCAGTGTAAACGTGTTGATCAGTCCTTTCAATCCAACTTACGCAGGATACCACTCACAGCCTCCCCCCCCTACCAACCCCCCCCCCCCCCCAACCCCCCCCCTTCCCCTCCCCACCACCGACACCCCCCTCCATCTTTCCCTTCCGACAATAAACAACTGCTCCATTGTGGAGCCTACGTAAGTCAGCCTACCAGTTCAGAGGGCACCACAAAGTCCATGTGAGTTCCCAGGAGCCTGGCAACAGCCAACTCACCGCGGGCATACAAGCGGAGAGGAAGCCATTTTCTGTCAACATCATCACTGCCTTTCCCAAAACACACAGAAAAATCAAACACTGCCGTAAATCAACACACAAAACTTGATATGTACAACAAAGGTGACTGTACACCAGACTGTATAGAATCAATATTGCCTGATTCGCACAGCAAAAAAAACACACCAGGAAAGAAAACTGATACAAAGAGAAGTGAAAGTCAAACCAAACAAACCAACCAAAAAAAAGTGCAGTGTATGAAAACAACCAAAACAAAGACACAGTGTATATTTCTGTATAGAAATCACACTAACAATGGTACACTGAACTGTGTGAATGATGAATAAGACATGTTTTCTCTACAGCACAAACAATAAATCACACCAACAGTAAACACAGAGAAAAACAAAAAAAAAAAACCTATCATTTCTGCAACAAAATGGTACTCACACAGAGGAAAGCAAAATGGTAACGTTTCTTTTCTCAACTTCTGACCTGCCCACCTCAGATTATGAAGTGCCCCTCCATAGGGAAAACTCAGTCGGGGCCACCAGTTGTACAGGCCAGCTCCTAAAGTATTAGTCATGTTCAGAGTACGTGTCAACACAGCTCAAACCGTTGATTGCCCAATGTGCATATCAACCCCAAGTGCAACAGAAATACGACAGCTCTGACTGACATCAACAGTAAAACTGGACAACACCCCTACAATGATATACACTTTGGTCATCAGAATCAGTTGCAATAACACTCATTCACAGTCAACTGCTCTGCTGGAGTATTCATGCTGTATCTAGGTTGCTGAATTTAAATCACACACATGGAAAAGAAGGAAACCAGCAACGAAAAAGCTGACTTTGAATTGTAAATAAACAAAATGGCAGAAAACAAAATACAAGTTCAGACATACTGAAAAGGAGGTTAGATCGGACCTATCTCTGTCAGAAGAACTAAAAGATGTCTGTTACTGTGACAGAATGGGAAGTATCTTAATTTTTCAACTTAATGCGTTTTGATCATTTGACTGCAGTGTAAGCTCAGGTTTTAATCTAATCCGATTATCCTACTGGTCATGAACTGCATTTAAAAAAAAAAAAAAAAAAGAAAAGCAGATTTTGAATCCCTCCTAAGCTTTTGGACCTTCCACGCAGTCTACTCCTTGTGTGTGGTGTGGGAGCTTGTGTAACTCTATGACCCAGAGAGCTATGCCAGCGGGAGCGTGTGTGCTCCTGGTAAAGCCACCCAAGCTGGACAGGTCGAAGGGTGGAGGTCAGACTAATGTAGAGAAACTCTCCCCGAGGTTAAACAGACTTGCGTAGGGTTAACACCCCTTCCTAGAAAAAAAGCAAGTTACAGAAGCATCGACAACATCACACAAAGACATTCATCTGAAAGGGGGAGGGTCTCCATCAGGGAGACTCAAGACGTCAGGCAGTGAAAGCCGAGAGGAAGCTGCAAGACCGATCCCCCTTCTGATCCCCCAGGGAAACAACAAAGGAACCCGCAGGGGAAAAGGAAGAGAGGCTGACCTCGCAGCAGCTGGAGGTGAGATTGTGAGGCAGAGATAAAGAGGCAGACCAGCTGGACAAGCACCCAGCGAGCAGCCCAGAACCGAGCGTGATGGGGAGTGTTGTCGATGACCTATGCTCACCCTTGAGCTATGGGCCTAAGTAAGTAAGTAAGCTTTCGGACAAGTCTTTAAACCAAGATTCTGGGCAGATATGCAACTGAAAGTATAACAGACAAAGAGAGAAAAAGAAGATAAAGAATTGAACACTTGTTGAATCCTGCTCTGTATCAGTCGTAGATGAGGCCATCAATTGCCGGTGGGATGGAAAGCACACACACACACACACACACACACACACACACACACACACACACACACACACACACACACACACCTAACCTAACATGCACACTAAATGTTGTGTCAAGACATCATTGCTAAAAAACTGAATGTGATTCTTTTACTTGTGAGATTAAAACAGCCATGGAAGAAAGAAGAGGGACGAATTTTGTCAGGAAATCATTGGTGGTTCCTCAATTATCCCTCTGTGGATATAACAGGCATGGCAAGGCAAGGCAAAATCATCAAAGGTCACTTCCACTGATTTCATGGAAGAGGTTCACAAATACACCAACTACATTCACAGCTGCAGCTGCTGTGCATAAAAAGAAACCAACAAAACAATGAACAAGATACTCAATGAGCATATAAGCCATCAAAAAAAAAAAAATTTTAGAAGACACTACTATTTATGCTTTACAGAAAAATGAAAAATTAAAAAAAAAAAAAACAGAGCTTAATTTCACAAGACTTCCTTTTTGACCCATTATCCTTATCACCCCTTCAACTAAAAAGGTCTGCATATTAATTAAATGTGTGAATATAAATGCAAGTTAATATGTGAGCATTTGTACGCATATCAATTTCTAAATGACTGTATGAAAACAAGTAGTCTTAATTTAAAACAACTAGCCTTAATCTATATGTAAGAATTGTGACAATATACAAAATGACAACAAAAAAAAATCTGAAATGAACTTAAGAGAGGCCATTGTACAGCTTTTGGTCGCACCAAAAAAAATCCAAAACAATATGACACTCAAAATCTTGAGACAATAACAATCAAAAACCTGTGATAAAATGTCTGGCTAAAGTTTCGGCTCGGGGACACACGTGGTGATAAAGAAAAAGTGAACAATAAATCACTCAAAACCTGAGACAACAGACACTAAGTACACGTACATACTGGTTGGAACTTCAGTCAAAACACAGCTTAATACAATCTGACCAAAATACACCTTGCTCAAATTACATCCTTGCAAATCAAACAGCCAATCAGTTATGAGTTCATTCATCACAGCAGCTTTAGCTATTGTCCACATGCTTGACTTCCAAAACAGGCTCCTCAATCGCACAAACCAAAATCTCTCATTATGTGAGCTTTCCTCCCAATTTATCTTGATAATTCATTAAGACAGCGACAGGCTTTCCACAAGGTGGCAGCGGGCAGGGAAGAATAAAAGGGGGTGAAAGAACTGTTTGGTGGGAAGAGATACGATAGGGACAGGAAGCAAACAGATGCCAAACCTTTTTATCGTCTCTGGAATGATTCAAAAACACTCAGGTGGACAGTTACACACAGTAATGTTGCAGGATCACAGAAAAGTGCTTTTTTCAATTTTTTTTTCTGATAAAGCATGGCATCACATATCTTCATGATGTCAATTCTGCTCTGCAACTGAATAGTTAGGTCTTGTCAAAACATGCTAAAATGTGAGCGCAAGTCTGCCAGATCCTTAAGTAATCCAGTGGGACATTTGACACTTTTGACTTCTGATCACATGAGATGTTTTAAATAATGATGATATATTCACCAGCCTCACGCTCACTTTCAGATACTCTGACAATATCCACCTATTATCTTATTCTTTCAGTCACTTAGATGGAAGAAGAACCCATATTAAGAAGAAGAACAGAAAATACAGATTAGTAAGAACTGTCTAGGTACTGGGCAGCTTTTTACTCTCTGAAGGGAAGGCTTGCTCTTGTGGTAAGGCGTGGAAGAGCCAATCAAAAAGACATGGCGTCCCTGGTACCAGAATCTGAAAGAGACAAAACAGGCACAGGTGTGACATCATTTCAACACACGCCTTTTCTTCTCCTTTCCCTCTTTTAATTTACTTACTTCGTTAATCTTACCATCTCTTTCACAGGGCTACCTACTCCCCTCGCGACGTCTGTGGACATACTTCCTAAAAGCCACGGACAAAGATCAATTTCCAGCAATACTGCTTGTTACAGCTACAACAAAAAAAAAAGGTGAAAGTTTACCTTACCTATGTCTTGCTACTAGTTTAGAAATATCCCAAAGCAGATCTTTTTTGCTGACATCACGATATATAATCACTCTTAGCCTTTCTTTTGCTTTGACATTAATTTTACTCTCTTAAAACACTGCCAGGCAGTCAATACGCTTACGCACTGGTCAATGTTGAAATGTTCAAGTAGTTCCTATGGTTTGGGTAGTTTGGGCTATCAATTAATCTCTTCAGTGCTGATGACGTATATATACGTTCAGTACAATGCAACCATACTTGCCAAAGATGTATATATACTACGTCCGCCTCAATTTTTCCTGTTTCTATTTTTAAGTTTTGGGATTGTAACAGGCACCAAGAAGAAACCTCAATATATATAAATGAATTATGCATGAGGGACAAGATCCAATCTTGCTTCGTTGGGTCATTGCAGGGTATTATTCATAACACCCCTCAGAAAGTTGGAGACAAAGGTATCAAAATGGCAGATGACAAACCAAGCCTGGCCCACATGGTTTAAGAAGAAGGCCTGTAGAGAAGGATTTATGGCAAATTTGTCACACAGAATAATGAAAAAGTTCTAAAAAAAAAGCATCCAGAATGAAAATTCTGACTACAGTACTTGGTGTGGCAAGGCCTAGTCAGCAGATTCACTCCATGAAGATGATGAAGATGAGACTGGCGATTTGCAGTGTGGTGGTGGTAATGATGTTCAGCTAGATATCACTCGTATTGTAAGCAAGCTGAGAGGTGACAGCAGAGCAAGAGGCTGAATATAGTTCTGTGGCCGAGCCAGCTGTGACCCCAGCCATAGTCAGTCCACTACTAAGCAGCAGAGAAGAGGGGTAAAGGGTGGACGTGAAGACGGGGCATGGTAGGAAGGTCAGTGAGCTTGTGTTTGCAGCACGTGGCGTGGCACAGATAACGTCCAATCAGGCGACTGGTGGAGCCCCCCAGGCCAGATAGGAGTACTTTTGCCACCTCACTGTGCTCTTTCTTTGCTGGTTTCTGTGTTGGGCATGTATGAAGAAGTGAGTGAGTGAGTGACAGAGGGGGAAGTGAGCATGGGGGGGGGGGGGGGGGGGGGGGGGGGGGGTGGCAGTGCAAGAGAAAGAAGGCATTATTGTGATTGTTATCTCATGACTGTGTGTGTGTTTAGAGTGAGTGAGTGAGTGAGTGAGTGAGCTAGTGAGTGAGTGAGTGAGCGTGTGTGTGTGTGTGTGTGTGTGTGTGTGTGTGTGTGTGTGTGTGTGTGTGTGTGTGTGTGTGATTTTTATTGCATGTATGGAAGAGAGAGAGAGAGAGAGAGAGAGAGAGAGAGAGAGAGAGAGAGAGTGTGCATATGTGTGTGTGTGTGTGTGTATTAATTATGTTAATTTCTACAAAGGATTCACGTCAGATCTGGAAAGCTATCAACATGTTGAATAATAAACAGATATCAAGAAGTCAGCAAATTCTTATAGACGTATCTTCAAATCAGTTAAACAACCATTTTGCAAACATCAAAGATAAAATCATATTACATGACAGGTCCAATGAAAATGATCTCAACCACTTAAAACATTATCTTGATTCAAAAAAATTTACTTTACTTTCCTTTTATTCTCCAACAACAATGACGGTTATAGATGTTAGTAAAAGTTTCTCGTATTTAAAACAATCTGGTGCACGTGATTTAGACGGTTTAGATGTAAAAATACTTAAAGTTTCATGCCCAGTGATCTCTGTCACGCTAACTTATTTATATAATTTGTGCAAAACATTTGTTGAGAAACAAACTTTCCTTTAAAATTTAAGAAAGCTAAAGTTATTCCTCTCCATAAGTCTGGTGATAAATCAAATCCATCAAATTATCAACCTGTTTCTATTTTATCTGCTTTATCTAAGCCTATTGAAAAGCACCTGCAAAAGTCCCTCTACTCTTACCTTACTAAAAAAATAATTTACTGACTGAAGATCAATCTGGTTTCCGTGAAAATCATTCCTTTCATACAGCCCTCATACAGCTTGTTGATAGCCTTCTATGCAATATAAATGAAAACAAATTTACTGGCATTCTTTTCATAGACTTTGAGAAAGCGTTTGATGATATAAATCATCCTCTCCTACTGCGCAAATTAGAACTGTATAAATTGACTCCACAATTTATCAATCTCATGTCTTCTTTTCTATGTAATAGGAAACAAGCAGCAACAGTCAACAACAAAATGTCAAACCTTTTGCCTGTCAAATACGGAGTACCACAAGGCTCTGTATTAGGTCCTATTCTGTTTTCTATCTAAATCAATGATTTACCTTTTTATGTTAAATGTAAATGCAAAATGTTTGCTGATGATACATCTTTCCATTCCAGTGATTCAGACACCCACAGACTAGCAAATAAACTACAAGATAATATTCATAGACTTATTGAATGGACCCAACTTAATCATATGTCCTTAACTGCAAACAAGACCAAATGTATGTATGTATGTGCTAGACAAAAACAGCAAAGAATGAAGTCAAAATTTCAGCCAATGTTTATATCTGACAAACAAATTGAAGAAGTCGATTCACATAAAATGCTAGGAGTAATCGTTGATAAGGATCTATCGTGGACTGACCATATGAAATCACTGGGAAAACGTCTTTCAAAAAAAAAAATACTTCAGCTAGCCAAGATTAAGAATTTCCTGGATACCCATTCTCATAAGCTTTTCTTCTGTGCTCATATTTTATCAATAATTGATTATGCTTCGACATTATGGGACAACTGCAGTGAAACCAACTTAAAAATGATTCATCAAATGTACAAATGAGCACTAAAATTAGTTTGTTAAAATCAAGCACTCTGACCACAGAAGATTATAAAAAACTTTAATATACTAACTTTCCACAACAGACTTTTGTTCAATAAGGCAGTATGTATGCATAATGTTATATACGGCAATGGTCCTAAAAAGATAAGCGACACGTTCAAAACTAACATCCATAGACACCATCATTTTTATATCTTTTCCTAGACCAAGAAATAATCTTTACAAATCTAGTTTTTTATATTCTGGTGAAAAAGTATGGAACAAGCTACCAACACGCTTTAAAAGTATAAACAATAAAATCCAGTTTAAAAATAATTTGAAAAGGTATCTCATGAATGGTTCATAACTTATATTTTTCTCAACCCATTGAAATGACGTTTTATGATTTTACACAGTGTGTACATGTGTGTATATATACCTAGCTATGTACATGCTCGCGCATAAGCGTGTGTGCCTCAAAGGAAAGGGTATGTCAGTGTCGAAAGTATTCTTGGAATATACATACAGTGCACAATTTGTGAAGACAATGTACATATTGTACATAACCAATCTCTCTCTCCCTCTCTCTCTCTCTCCCTCTCTCTCTCTTTCGTTACTTTCTGGATTTTCCCCCTTCTCATGTGTACACTCTCTACCCCCCCTCCCCATCCATTTCTTCTCTGGTTTCTATTTTTCATTGTCTTTGATTTTTCATAAATTTCTGTGATTTTTCGTCGTTTCATCTAAATATACTTTTGTGGATGGCTTGATGTAAAAAAGCAGATTTATTGCTTATTCAATGTTCCATCTGAAAATAAAATTTTGACTTGACTTCACTTGACTTGACACACACACACACACACACACACACACACACACACACACACACACACACACACACTGTGCTTTACAGTTTATCTCATCAGGGTTTTTTTCCAATCAGTGCTTTTTCTTTTCAGAATCTAAAATGCAAGTAATGCTGTGCTGACCGCAATGCAAAATAAAATGCCTGTGTGAATTGTAGACTGAATGTGTGTACAATTCTGAGACTTTGCATTACAATTCTGGGCTACTGTTTCCATAAGGGAAAGGAAACATTTATCTTGATTTCCTGTCTACTTTCTGATTTCATTCTTCTGTTTTTACTAACTCTATATGACATTTGATCTGACAGGATGAAACATTATTATTTACCTCACATTTATGGCTGATTTATTACTAACCAACATGATACATAAACTTAAAACTGTTATAAATGAATAGTCTGTTCATTTTCCTTTCAAAACTTTCTTGCAATTGTTTCAACGCAATAATTTTTTGTTAATTCTTACCAACCACAGCCAAAAAGACCTTGTCAAATAAGGGGAAACTACCAAAATAAAACATGGCACTGAAAGGGGTTAACACAGAAGTTTATGAGCATCCCCTTCAGATTTTGGTTTTCCCATGACATGACACAGAAAAGTGGATGTCTAGGCTAAGCTGTTCTGTTTCCATTGTTTGTTTCCACTGTTTACCTGGACAAATACTGATATTCCAGGACCGTAGGCAGTCCTACCTTCGAAAGAATGAGACCTGGACATCTGAAGTCCAGTGAGCAGGGAAAGGGCTAAGAAACACAACAGTCAGAGACCCAAACCATGGACTTTTCCATTTTTCTTCCTTTCTAGGTAAGCGTATTAGCCGCCACTAAGCCACAACATTACATCTTTGTCCATTGTAAGGTCTAAGTTGACCATGCTTCCTTTCCTGCTACAATGATATAATATTAATCTGACACGAAAGTTTTACTAAAATAGATAAAGGTTCACACACGTTTTCTTCAGCTTACCTGAGCATGCCATTATGGAGGTTCTTGGGTCGCCAATTCCGTGGTGACACAAGCCCAAAGCAGCGACAGATCTCTCCTAACAGCCTGAAGTCCAGAGAATTCTCCTGGTCAAAGTACACTGCCAACGAACGCCTGTGGGCAAGTATGAATACACGTGAAACACACACACACACATAATTATGTACAACACATCATCTTAAAAACAAAGATGATAACTTAAATCCGAAAAACCAACGAAATTTCACACACACACACACCACACACACACACACACACACACACACACACACACACACACACACACACACAACAAAAGAAAAAAAGAAAGAAAAAGAAAGAAAGAAACCAGCAGCACAAGACACCCACTTGTCTTTGCTCAGGGAGATCGGGTGGTGGTTTCCAGACCATGAACACACTGCTTGAGGTCATCCAGGGTGAGAGGCAAGCTGTCAGCGATCAGACTGTTCAGGTAGTTTTCGTACTCTCTCTCCATCAGGTCCCCCAGGTTCTGCAGCTGGGCTGCCTGCTCCCTAGAGTCAGCACACCAATGTGTTGAAATGCTCCGTGTTGTACTGAGTTGTGATACGTCACGTTGTGCTGATTTTAAAAAGAATTATTAGTAAATCTGCCAAACAACATGGACAAATCACATGACAATGCTTGTCCATGTTTTTTTGAGCTTTATTCATAATTCTTTTAAAAATTGGTTTCGATTTCTGCTTGCAGTCACCTCACTTTCAAACTAACCTATGTTGCACCGTTTTTGTGCGCTGTATCTGTTCTGTCTAATCTTTTGTCACAACAACAAACTTTTTAGTAAGAAATACCGGCTGCTCTCCTTTGGTACTGTCCACTTCTTTCTTCTTTTCCCTGTCTGCATATTTATTCTATTCACTAAGTCAAGTGGATTTTTTTCCTAGCAGAACATTGCCAGGGATAACACCTCCGATGTCATGGGTTCTGTTACATGCGTGCAAGCTGCAAACAGGGTCTTAAATTTATCATCTTGTCCAAAACACTACCGTCTGAAATGCAGTAAAGAATAGCAAAACAAGACATCCTATATGAGACTTGAACCACATACCCAGAAGTCTGCTTTGTAGGCAAGTGCATTACAGTCACTACTGCACCAAGGATCCCACTGAAGAAAAGCAAAAATTGTTGAAATCCTGATGGTTCGAGGGGGGAGATAGGAGGATAATTTAGAGGGGAAGGAAAGGGGGGGGGGGGGGGGGGGGGGGAACCAAGGGGGGCCCATGGGCAATTATGCACCCACCCCCCATCCCCTCTTTGACCTCCATCAAAAAATCTTTAAACTACTTTTTTCTGAATGTCCAAGCATACAGACAACTTCAGTCACAGGGAAAATGATGATGATTTGACCATCTTGTAATTGTATCAGTTGTCAGATTCCCGAAGGTTTACAAGGAACCTGGCTGAGATGGCACCAAAGTCAACAGATACATGAAGTCACGTCTTTTTTTGCTTTCAACCCTGTTTAGCATCATCTGATTTGGTGGATTAGTTTCAACACAACCATGGCATGAGTGTAAGTGAACAATATCCTGACTTACTAACCAGTAATTTACTGAAGAATCAAGTAGAAAGTGTTAACAAGGTAAAATGAGGGTGGTAGTGAGGCTCGTCCATCCCCTCTCATCCCCGTCCTCCATCCACCCTCATATGACATATCATTACTCTCTTACAGCTCAATCCAATCTTTCTATCCACAACCACATCCAGGCTGATATCAAAATTCTAGTGCCAACAATCCACAAGAAACTGCCAATATAAGGTTACCATAGGCGCAGATACAGCACTCCCGCCCAGTCAAGGATATACACCAGTGTGGTGTTCAACAATGTCTATTCCCTGTTACTCAGTCACATAAGTAATGTGCAACAGTGTCTGTGCTGCTGAGTCACGTGAGTGGTGTTCAGTGGTGTCTATTCCGTGCTGCTGAGTCACATGAGTGGTGTTCAGTGGTGTCTATTCCGTGCTGCTGAGTCACATGAGTGGTGTTCAGTGGTGTCTATTCCGTGCTGCTGAGTCACGTGAGTGGTGTTCAGTGGTGTCTATTCCGTGCTGCTGAGTCACGTGAGTGGTGTTCAATGGTGTCTATTCCGTGCTGCTGAGTCACTCAAGAGGTGTTCAGTGGTGTCTATTCTGTGCTGCTGAGTCACATGAAAGGTGTTGAATGGTGTCTATTCATGCTGCTGAGTCATTTGAGTGGTGTTCAGTGATGTCTATTCTGTGCTGCTGAGTCCGCTGAGTAGCGTTCAGTGGCGTCTATTCTGTGCTGCTGAGTCACTTGAGTAGTGTCCAATGGTGTGTCTATTCATGCTGCTGAGTCATTTGAATGGTGTTCAATGGTGTCTATTCTGTGCTGGTGGTGGTGTCCAAAGATGTCTATTCATGCTGCTGAGTCATTTGAATGGTGTTCAATAGTGTCTATTCTGTGCTGCTGAGTCACTTGAGTGGTGTTTAGTGGTGTCTATTCAGTGCTGAACGGTGTTCAGTGATGTGTCTATTCTGCGTTGCTGAGTCATCTGACTGGTGTTCAATGGTGTCTATTCTGTGCTGCCGAGAGTCATTTGCATGGTGTTCAATAGTATCTATTCTGTGCTGCTGAGTCATTTGAGTGGTGTTCAAAGGTGTCTACTCCTGCTGCTGAGTCATTTGAAGGGGGTTCAATGGTGTCTTTTCATGATGCCGAGTGATTTGAGTGATGTTCAATGGTGTCTATTCTGTGCAGCTGAGTCACTGAGTGGTGTTCAATGGTGTCTATTCTGATCTAACTTCAGCAGGACACCACCCAGTAAGCCCAATTCAGCCTCTTATGCTGGTGAAAGAGAGTAGTAATGCTCTTTAAACTAACAAACAACGGTCTCCATAATGCCTGAAAGTGCACAACCACCAAGACAGCAACAAATCTGTTCTAGTATAATGCTGAGCAAATTCTAATACATTAATAAGGTATCATGAAAAAAAAAAAATGGAGATTTGTATAAAAAAATACAGCAACTATGAACCTAAACAAAAATAAAGTATGCATGCAGTCAGACACAGCACAGAAATACAGACACACAAAACACTACAAGACTTCTATGATTATATTATTTTTTTTTTTTTGTAGATGAAAGTAATATACAGCTCCAAGCATAGTGGAAACTGAGGCTCCAAGCAAAGGGTTATTCTCAAAGTGTTCAACCCACAAATGACGGCCACACTCTGCAAGCAAGAAAGACTACGTACAGACTGGTGGTGCGTGGATGCAGGAAGAGCTCCGAGACTAGCTCAGCCTCCTGTCCCTGGGCCTTGAATGGCTGACGGAACACTCGGGACACGTCAGGGCATCAAGATTTCCATGTGACTGCTACCTTCAAACTTCCACCCGTGCCATGCCCTGCAAAATACAGAGTACTCTGCGTTGTTTCACCGTCAGATCACTCCGTCTTTCTCTCATTTTTGAGCATATAAACGCCGCCCCCTCTCTCACAGCACACACACACACACACACACACACACACACACACACAGACACACACACACACAGAGTCTAAACTCTAAACTCTCTTACAGACAAACACACTTTCACCATCCATTATCACTGCCACCACCACTAACACACGTATTCCTTCTCTTCCTTCCCCATCAATGTCACTGTCACCCACCTCTTATGTGGCAGTGAGGAGATCAGTGCATTTACAGCCTTCTTCTTGGCCAAGAATCCCAGACCTGGGAATTCCTCCACCCTGTAGACGATCTGCCGGTTTCCTGAGGTCTTCTCAAACCCTACGCATCCAAAAGCAGGAAAGAATTTTCACCCAACTAACTCTAAAATGCAGGAAAAACAAAATACATTACCAACACTGTCTCACATAATAACATTCCAATGGTCAGAAAACACAAGCTATATACACACTTGTGCATTTGAAATGTTCCTGTTGGGAGTAGTTCTCATCAAAGATTAAAGTATTTCCAACAAAGATGGAGTACTTTGGTATGTTGGGTTTTTATTGCTGTTAATAGATCCTTAAATGTGTGATCAATTCTACCTTTCAGATCAGCAATTTACTTGTTAACTGCTGTATTTTGTTTGTTTGTTTTTCTAACATCACATATTCCGAACTCCTGAACTAGTTTTTTTAAGTCTTGGACAAATCTGAAACTGGAGTTTTTGTTACTAAGAAAAAAAAAATACAATAAAGGACGTAGATCTATGTGGATGTGTCTGTTGTTTGTGCGTTACTGATATTTATGACTGACCGTTGTGGTCAATCTATTGGGAAGAAATGAAATTGATTCAAACACCAAGGCCAGCTTACCATGTCCTGGTCAACATCCTCACTCTTGCTTACATCTGAATCCATTTAAAATACACCCTTGTAAGCTACACTGCTGTCTGAAAGATCTTTGTGGATTAAGCATAATCTGGGCCATCAAATCACACACTATAATAACAAATGGACAGGTCTCTATCAATAACTTCTCATTATTGACAGCTACCCTTGATGTCAGATGAAAGGAAATAATCATCAAAACGTTTTGGGCTCAAATCAAACCACGTTGCAAATGGCTGCTGCAAAAGCTGGAGCGGATGACTGAAAATGCTGTGTCGTAAAGCTCCACTCATCCCAAATATCTAATACGAAAAACAGTACTTAACAGTTACCCTGGACACACAGGTACAAGTGAATCAGTTGTTTATACAAAAAAAGGCCAATGGTTTGGTAGCTAAAAGGTTAACTGAAATTAAATCCGCTGGTAGGGCATAACAATTCTGAAACTTTTGATGGTAAAGCACAGCTCTGGTCTCACCTTATAATGCCCAGAAAAAAACAGAACATGTTGGCCGTATTTAATCCCACATTTAATTCAATATATCATTTTGTTAGTGTAGATTATTAGCATTTTTCTTTAAAAGTTTACTACATCTGCCCACATATGCATGCATATACATATCCACCCACACACGTATTCCTGCATGCATACTTAACCAACATATACACATACAATGCAAGAGACGAGGCCAACAGGAAGATCATACAGACTTACACTGTCTTCAAATCTGAGTCAATAACAGTAGTAACAAGCAAATATTGCAAAAATAAGTTCAGCGACTGTACTAATAAGCTACTATTACAAATACAAGTTCAATAACTGTAGTAACAAGCAACTATTACGGATACATGTCTATAACATTACCACCTATACAGACTTCCCACATAGCTCCCATGCTGCCTACTCAGTCAGCGGGGTTAAAAACTGAATCAAACCAAGCTTCTTCTCACCATTGAAGTTCCAGGCAGACACGGCGAGCAGGGTGGGGTCGGAGTTCAGGGAAGGGTGGAAAAAACACTGGGCCAGGAAGCTGAGGAAGTCTGGGGCCAGCAGCAGCTCCTCCTCCACCACAATGAAGTGCTCCTGGAACAGCACTTCATCTCTCTAAACACAGATCTACTAAGGAAGGAAACACACACACACACACACACACACACACACACACACACACACACAACACAAAACAGCACCTGATAATGGGACATAATCCTTGAGCACCTTTTAACACAGCTGGAAGTTACTTCCCATCTGGAACACAGTTTTTAACTGCTTGCATAAACACTTTCCCCTTCAATATTTCCTCAGTTCTGAAATTACGAGTATATGCTGTAAACAATCACAAAGGAGAATGCAGGATGTGAAGCTTCCAGAAAACTGCTGAAGGGTCAAACTTGCCACAGCAGACAAGTGGATGTGTTTCCTTATAAAGGGAAATATGACTGAAGATAATATCTGCAAGTGGATAGGATACATGTCCTCAGGGGAGATCAGCAAGACAGATTGTGGGATATATTGAGGCTACAAGATTTAGCTCCCCTCTCCATTTGTTCACTTAAGCATCATAATATCAAGTGCATGTCCATGCCAAATGAAATTAAGACATCATATGGACAGGTAGGGAATGTGAAAAAAGGGGGAAAGTGTAAGGTTTAAAAAAAGAAAAAGTTACAAGGGCAATTTGACACTACTGGATGGAAAACTAATGTTCCCTCTAGAACTGTCTACAGTCTCCTTACACTGTGAAAAGTAAAAAAAAAAAAACAGAAAAAAGCTACATTGTTGTAAATTTTAACAAAAAGAAAATGTAAAAACTTTCTCAAACAAAGACAAACAAATGGGTAACAAGGGCAGGAAACCAGTGAAGACAGATATTCTTTCTTAAAAATGGGGGGGGGGGGGGGGGGGGGGGGGGAGGAGGAGAGGATGGAGGGGAAGGGAGAGGCGAGTCGAAGAGAGCAACAGAGAAGAGAAAATTACCAGCACAGAATTTTCAGGAAACAGAAGATGCAATTATTGTTTAGCAACTTTGTGTCTTAAAATGCATGTTTGTTACTCACTGCATCAGGGAATATGGTGACTGAGTGCTTCAAGGCATGTCCCATTTGGTCTGAAAAAAGAACATCAGAATACATATTTTCTTACAGAAATGTTTGAGTGTGACCAGAGATTAAACATTAAAACCTGAATTTAAAGTGTATTTACATGGAAAAAAATATATTTCATCCAACACTGACATAAATTAAAAGTGTATTGAAAGGGCAAACAAATCTCTAACCCAAACAGAAAAAAAAAAAATCATTAGACCACTGTTATTTTTGTTCATCTGACGATATATGCATACCACTACCAATTACTTTATGGAAAAAGGTTCTCAAAACATACTTCACCCCATTCACATGTCAAAAACAAAAGAAAAGGAAAAAAAAGAAAGAAAACCTTCAGCTGAAGCTGCACATAAAACAACACAAATGTCTACACATGAAAGACACATCCCACACAAACAGTTTCAGAGGAAACAATCCAACGTTTCCCTAAGTATCCCCTCTTCCCCCATGAACTTCAACCACAGCACCAGAACTGACCAATGTACTTGGTGGAGCTGGCAGACTGACATTGCTGAAACCAAACAAGGTGGCCAGCTCCCCATGCTCTGGGAACTTCTTGTCCCACATCACCTGCAAACAAAAGCTGAACGTGAATTTTAAAAAAAAAAAAAAAAAGGAAAAAGCTAACTTAGGAAAGCATAGGCCTCCAGCGTAGTGAAACAGTTCTGGATCTGCCCTTCAATCTGGATCTGTACCAAAATGTCATTATCTTGAACGTTGTTTATCTTGCCTGAAAAAGACCTAAGAGGTCGAAACGTGTCATGTTTTGTCTTGTAACTTGCTTGCCCTTGTTTTTGGTGCACTCACAAAGAATTATTCTCAGAACTTTCAAATTTTAATGTTTTTTTTTTTTTTGTGGCACTTAACTCCATCTTTTTACACAGTTTTGTCAAAATATCTCCATTTTTTGTGTGTGATCTTATTGTCAGAAACCAAGCCACCAGAGATGTCAACCCCTGAGAACTATTTTTACGAGCAATTGGGGGAAACAGTCTGAACTTTGGAGGAACACTCAGATCCTCAACAGCATCGGCATCCGTACAGCATTTACCAACAGAACACAGACACATTTCATTGCAACAAAATCAAATTCGGTACAATGTGTATGCATGTTCCCATGGATGGATAGCAAGCTGCATAGGTACTTTTTGCTATTACCTGCCGCAACTTCCCACTGCCGCTGCTTATTCACACTTGCAGCTAATGCCACAGCGCTAGCTTGCTTCACTAATGTAGAAACAACTTCAACTATCACAAAGCACAAGAAACACAGCGGAGCAGATGGCAGATTACCAGTTCAAGAATAAAAATCATATCCTTCCCTTTTGCAGCAAACCAATATGGGGAGTTTGTATTATACTCCCTGTTTGGCTAAGTATACTTACCATGTCAGACCATAGCATTAAACGGCTGTCAGTCAGCTCTGTCAGGCCGAAGTTTTGTGGCAATGCAGTCATAAGATAGTCACGTGACGCCCACCCTACTTCCGATTACGGAAGATGCCGAAGATCGTGTACTGTCCGTCATTCAACGAGGCCTGCGCGCAAGGCAACCCCAGGGAACCTTGGCGCTAGCGGGGAAGGTAGGGCGGGCATTAGAGTCTGACATGGTAAGTATACTTAGCCAAACAGGGAGTATAATACAAACTCCCCATTTTGGCGTCGTATACTATACCATGTCAGACCATAGCAGAATTTAAAGGAATAGGAGGAGGGCCGAGCGCCCTAATGGTTCCTGGGTTAACTGTTATGGCTGCATTGGCCGCCACAAATGAAAACCCTTAGAACCATCAGCCCTGGTCATGCGGATGTCCCTTAGATAAAAGTTTATGAAAGGGTTCTCCGAACGCCAGTAGGCTGCCTCCAGGAGATGGCACACGGGGACAGAGTGCTGGAACGCTGTGGACGTGGCCAAACGCTCTGACCTCGTGGGCTCGAGGGGAAAGGGCTGGGAGGTCTTTGTGGGCCCTGGGCATAGGCAGATTTGATAGTATAGAATAGCCACCTAGAAATCGAGCCCGCCGAGATGTCTTTCTTGTTGTTGGGGTTGATGGAAATAAGGAGGCTTCTCTGAGAGGAACGCCTGGGGTGGGAACGCTCCCAGTAGTATCTGAGACAAATAGAGGGTCATAGGTCCATGTCCCCGCTGCCTTCGCTGCCTAAGATATCCGCTAGGGAGCGGATAACCAGGGAAGGAGAGGTCGTGCCCGGTTCCTGGTTCTTCGCTAAGAACTCAGGCAGGAACTTAAGCGAGAGACCGATCCGTCTCTGAGAAAGGCGATGTCCCGAGGGTCACAACTGAGGACCTGAATCCCACTTCGCCTCCTGGCTGAGGCCAGGGAGAGAAGGAAGGTGGTCTTGAAGGGGAGAATGACAAGGGAATAGCACGGAGGGGCTCGAAAGGGGGGTTTCTGAGGGAGTCAAGAACCAGAAAGAGGTCCCACATGGGAGCGCGCCTAGGGGACTGAGCTTCCCGTAGGGCCACCCCCCCCCGATAGTTCTCTAAGGAGAAAGTTATTGTCGAATGATGGGCCGCCCAGCTGTCAGATGGTGGTGCCTACGGCCGATCTGTAGCCCCGAATGGAACTAGCAGAGAGCTTTCGAGACGATGAAAGTGGGGGATAGGAAATTGCCTATCTGGTGGGATAGGAACTTGCCTATGTGGATGTTGGAGGGGAGGAGGTAGGGGACCGAGTTAGCCGTGCACCACGTGACCCATCTCTCTCATCGCGGTGGTCGCAATTTAGCTGGCATAGAAGCCAAGCGTGTAGGCGAAGCATCTGGGGATTGGAGTGAGGGAGGCCCGAGAGCGAGGTTGTCTGAGTAAGTCCCACCAAGGGGCTAGCTGGAGAGGGGGAACGTGAGTGAGGGACCTGAGGTCCGGGAACCACAACTGAGTCGGCCACCACGGGGTTATGAGGATGAGTTTGGGTCTCTCCAGCCGGCCTTCCTGATCACTTTGTGAAGTATGGGGAAGGGGGGAAAGGCGTAGGCGAGGAGTCCCGTCCAGGGGAGGGAGAGCGCATCGACCGCGTACGCTCGGGGGTCCGGGAGTGGAGAGACATACATGGGGAGTCGATGGTTGTACCGGGTCGCAAATAGGTCGACCATGGGCTTGAACCAGTGTTCCCAGACGGTGGTTAGTGTCAGCTTGTTCAGGGTCCACTGTGTGTGCAGAAGGGTCCCTGACCGGCTGAGAGTGTCTGCCAGGATGTTGCGTGTCCCCGCTATGTGTCTCGCACGGAGGGTGGCTCCCCGTGCGTGGCACCAGCGAAGGAGGGCCTCTGTCCGTAGAGAGAGGCCGATGGAGTGAGCCCCCCCCCCCCTTGTTGATGTAATGGGCTACCGACGTGTTGTCCGTGAGGAGGAGAAACAGTCGGTGAGAGATAGATGTTGGAAGTGGAGGAGGGCCAGCCTGACCGCTTCCAATTCTAGTATGTTGATGTGGAGGCGAGCCATCTGTGCGTCCCACATCCCCGAGGCATGACTGTCCCCCAAGTGGGCCCCCCAGCCCGAGTTGGAGGCGTCTGTGTATAGTTCGAGGGACTGTGTTGGGAGAGAGATCGGAACGCCTTCGTGAAGAGGAAGGGTGCCAGGGAGAGGCCAAAGGGGAGAGCTTTGAACTGGAACACACTCGAGCTTGCCAGACAAACCGGAGGTAACGTCTGTGCGCCGGGTGAATAAGGATCTGGAAGTACGCATCTTTCAGATCTATGGAGGTAGCCCAATCTACGTGATGGATGGAGTCTCTGATCTGGGAGGGCGTGTCCATCTTGAACTAGGTATGTCTGAGGAACTGTGTTGGGGGGAAAAGGTCAAGGATGGGCCCCCATCCCACCGAAGGTTTGGGGATCACGAACAGGTGGGAGTAAAACCCGGGGTTGGGCTGGAAAACTTCGGTGATGGCCCCTTTTGAGGAGTTCGAGGACTTCCAGGCGAAGGGCGTCCGCCTGGGCAGGTGGGGGGGTCGCTGGGGGACGGAGGAGGAGAGCGCGCATGAGGGGAGGACGACGGTGAGCCCACGGTAGGCGAAACCCGTCCTGAAGAACCGACACTACCCAGGGGCTGAGGCCCATACGTCGCCACTGGCAGGCGGCCGGGAGAGGTTGCCCGCCAGGGGAGCCGATGGTCCAGATGGGGGGAAGGGGAAGAGTGGGCCGGTGCCTTGCTGGGCAGGTTGGGCCAGCTCCATGCGCACTACGGGAGTGTCCTCCAGTCACCGGCGGGGCCGTGCTTGCTGGCCAAACCAAAAATTTTGGCGAGGTTTAGGTTTAGGCCTCTGTGAGTTAAGTGGCCGCTTGGGGGGCCTGGAAAGGCGTGGCTGAGGCCGGGGGGCAAAGGACGCCGCCTGCTTGCGTTCCTCGAGCGAGAGAGACATAGCCTAGGTGGAGTGCCTCGCCAAAGAGAGCGAGTGATCCTGGCCCGGGACACATCGTAGGGATGCCCTGAGTGCCGGGGAGAGTGAGAAGCGTGCAAGCACCGCGTCTCTAGCCACTAGCAGACAATTAAAATGGCTTGTTGCTGCGCTGTCCGCCGCAGCCGCCAAGTGATGCGATATCCTGTTAACTAGGTGTCGCATAAAGGGGTCGCTGAATAAGCGAGGTTCGTCCTGGTGTGGTTCGGAGTTTGTATCCGAAGGCACTGGGACGGCGCCGTCATCCCAGGCCAGAGTACCTCCGCCCTCTGCAAGAGCATGCTAAGGTAGGCATGCCCTGCAGTGGTGTGTAAGATGCCCATCAGGCGACAATCTGATTGGGAGATGGCCCACTCCCTGGTAACCGGATTGTCGGCAAAGAGGGAGGCAACTGGGTGCTTCCTGTGGGTCCCAAGTAGGGCCCCGAAGGGGGCCGCATTGGGTGCCGGAGGCAAGTCTTGACCCGGCGTGGGGACGGCGTCTGCACCCCTGGCGCGTTTTGCCGGACTCTCCCCACAGCGAAGTGAGTGACTGAGGTGCGACAATTCTGAGTCTGGAGTATTGGGCTGGGGGCAGCCCAACGATGTCAGGGAAGGCCAAGATCGGCAGAGGGAGGGGCGTCCCTCGACACGAAGTCCGGTCGAAACCGTTCAATGGTGTGGATGTCATAAAGGGATGAGAAGAAGTCTCATCGTAGTCGTCCTCAGGCTGTGGGGGGTCAAGTTCCTGGGAAGGGAGGTCTTCCTCAGGGGGGGGGCAACTGCGCGGGTGCGCGAGGGTCCCGCCCTGGTAGGGTGGGTGGCGGGGGGGGGGGGGGATGGCGGGACCCTCGTGGCTCTATGCTCGGCAGACGGGCTGGGGTGGGAGAGCCCGGACTGCCGATCGGACAGCGCCCGAGGGGGAGACCCAGGTCGACCCAAGTCTGCGAGGTTTGGGTGCCACAATCGACCAAATTGTTGTTCAGGTGGGTGTGTGTATTGAGGCACTGGTCCCTCTCGGGGGCATAGAGAGCACTGGTCCCCGGGGAGAGATAAGCGGGCTGTGGCGGCCAGAGTACTGTGCAGGGACTCGCCGGGGACCGGGGTAACCTTGGGCAGCAGGGGGGGGAATAGTAATCGACCCTGGTATGTGGTTTCCCCCCCGGGAGCGTGCCGGGTCCCCAGTGGAATGGGACAGGTTACCCGTGGTCCCGCTGGTAGATCCTCCCCCCGGAGGAACGGGACCGAGGACGTTGCCCAAATGGGGGCCGAGTAGGTCGGACCCCGAACGTCCTGAACCCCTAGGGGAACCTGCGACGGGCGAGCGGGGTTGGTCGGCCGTCTTGTGTATGTTCACAACCGGTGGATGCACTCGGTGTTCCCATACGCCCAGAGTTATGGACATGTGCATGGTCGTGCCAAGACGTGGCCATAAAAACTGCGTCCGGAGAGAAAACTGGACGCTCCTCGTGCAGGGGTGTTGGCTGCACCTGTGCACGGTGGGGGAGAGCGTCGTGAGACGCGGCGAGTCCGGATGGGGGGAAGAAGTGGACCCGCGCGTCCCATAAGTGCGAGTGACGGGTGGGGTTTCCAGCCCAAGGCCGTCACCCGTGCCTGTCCGCGGCCCGGCAAAGGTCCCCGGGGGCCGGGGGTCGCGTGACTCGGCATAGTAAGTGGATGTCTGACTATGCGCAGGAAAGCTAGAAGGCAGGGTGGCTGGGGGAGAAGCGGAATCCCCGCTCGGATTTCTTGGCTAGACGGGGTCCCTTAAGGGGGCCTTTGCCCTTAGATTTCCTGGGCAGGTTGAACGAAAGGCACTTAGAAATCGCAGCCGGTTGCCTTCTAGCTTTCGAACGCAACGGTCGTGCGTCCGTCGGTCGGGTAGAGGAGGGAGACTCCCGCGTCCCCTCCGCGGGAGGGACGTCTCCGTCTACCGCGGCCGGCCGTTCTCCCAAGGAGAGACGGTTCGCTCGGGGTTGGAACCAACTCGTGGGTCCTCCGGGAATGTGAGCGAACTCTGAACGTCAGAGTTATTGCTCGACCCAGCCGAGTCCTTCACCATATTGGGCGATGGCGCCGAGCGAAACCGGAGCACACGATCGTAAACGGGAGACACGACGGTCGATCGAGGAGGATAACCAAGTCGACCGATCGATCGTGCGCACACAATAAAATAAAAATGTAAACAACGCACACAATGGAATATACAGGTAAACAAGTCCGTACAGGGACACAAAGCGCAGCAGAAATGAGCGAAACAGTGCGTGAGAAGCGACCGTGGCGTGGGCCCAAAGTGCTGAGTAACGCCACGTGTAAATACAATGACGCCGGTCGATCGCGATCGTTAAGGACACGAAGGCGAGCGAGAATTGTGACAACTGAAAGAAAGGGGTGCAAACCAATTGAGGAAGCAAATTCAGGGCGAAAAAACACGTAAAATACCGAGGGTTAGAAGTGGGTGCACAAGAGAGGGAGACCGGCGCAAAACAAGATGGCGACGAGACCGGCTCACGATCGTCGCGCGGGAGGTTGTGAAAACCGGAGCACACGATCGTAACACGACGGTCGATCGAGGAGGGTATACAGGTCGATCGACCGTGCGCACACAATAGCAATATAACACAATGGAAATATAAAAGTAAACAAGCTCGCACAGTGACAGAAACGCAGTAGCGATGAACGAAACCGTGCGTGGGCAACGACAGTGGCGTGAACCAAAAGTGCTGAGTAACGCCACGTGTAACAGCAATGCCGAAGGGCGATGCGATCGCCACGCACACGACGCCGATCGAAAATGTGGCAATGAATGGGAGGGGTGTAAACAAATGTAGGAAGCAATTTCCGAACGACAAACCACGTGTAATTGCGTGGGCTAAAGCTGGTGCGACAAGGAATGGAGACTGGCGCAAAACAAGATGGCGACGAAACCGACCCGCGATCGTCGCAGATGAGATAGTGGAATCGTGATACAAGTAACGGCGAGATTAGAAATCGGAATTTTGGGGCAAAAGGCCGTAAAGGCGAGTGAGAATGCAAGGCCGATGGACAGAAAACGCGAGGGACGTGGCGATGGAAAATGCCGATCAACCTCGAACGGGTTACGCAAATAGACAAGAACCGGGAGCACCACGATCGCGAGAAAAAAATTCAGCGAATAAGGTTAGAATGCTAGCCCATCCGATAACCTCACACGTCAAGATATAAGCGGAAGCCACAGATAAATGAGTACAGAGTGCAAACACAGCAATCTTTACACAAAGGCAAAGTATAGGCGAGACAGAGCACAAGACTTATCTTGCTTGGGCGACAGGCCGAAGTAGAATGACGGACAGTACACGATCTTCGGCATCTTCCGTAATCGGAAGTAGGGTGGGCGTCACGCTGGTTCAGTTTAAACCCCTGTGTATTGCAAAACTTACAAAAAGCCTACAAAAGGAATGCAGGTGTGTGGCCCTGGCTTGCCAAAATGAACTCATCAGAACACTTTTAACGTCTCTGTAGTATTGTACCGTACTGCAACAAGTATGAACAAATTTTGATGAAACTGATTCAGTTGGCATATCTGAGCCAACATGAAATGTGTGAAAAACAGTCTCTTCAGCAGGGGTGAAAAGACAAAAGAAAAAAAACAGGTAAACATTTATGATTTCTCAGTTTCATCTTTTGCTTTGTTTTTTTTTCCTGTGTCCTCTAGGTCTCTCACTACCATTACACCCACACTACTCATCCTGGCTACCTCATACATACACACACCCAGGTTTGTCCTGTCACAGTCTAGACATCGCAGATCTGCAGACAGCAATCAGCAGATCGTTGTCAGGTAATCTGCTAGAAGAGACCTTGCACCACTCTTCAGTCACTCTGGTGATGTTTAGGTATGCCTGTTCTGATCTAACATACACTGGACAACATTTACGAAACCCCTTACTGATGACAATAGCTCTATGATTGTAGAGCCAACATCAGACCTGTTTACTCTGAAACAGAAAAAAGTTTTTGGGTACTTTTCCACACACACACAAAAAAACATGAGTGTATTTTCCAAAAACAATATGTTCGATTCTCCCAATTTTTCTCATCAAAGCAGAAGAGAGGAAAGGGAGGAAGGCATTCTTTTTATTCTACCACTGCATATTGGAGGAATAACATTCCCCATCTTGCAGTTCCTACATTAAGAATAGGTTGTTCCACTATGCATTTCTTCCATACTTGATCACTGACACACTTTGGACCAAAGTCCTAATTTCTCTCTCTGGTTTTCGTTTTCTTTGTTTCACTTTGTTTCATTAACAGATATTTGGGGGCTTGTAATCCCCATCGTTGTTCCTACATATAAGCATGCTGTTGAAGAAGCAGACTCAATCAGATAACTTGTGCATGAAAATAGCGTGTCACAAAAAAAAAAGACAAAAAAGTCTGAGTCAGCTGTACAGGTATATTGATCGGTTAAATGCAAAAGTGTCAGATTTAAACAAAGTTTTATTCCCCTGTCCATTGATTTTCTGAACAGAGGTGATGTTTAATTGCTTTTTAACTATGGATTATTGTTACATTTTATTTTATAAAGATACATATAATTTAAACTCACGAGTGAGCATACTGTTGCATTTCGATAACAAATAGTTGTGTTATTTTAGTTTAAAATCTCATCTTAGAATTTATTGTCAAATGCATTGCAGGAATGTAATTTTATATAGTATTATTTTTATATCAAACAGTCACCTTGAAATCCAATTTCTTTTATATGAATGTATGTCATGTGTGACAAAATGGGTGATGAGACAAAATCATTGTTTTTGCTGTGAATGTGTGTGACCACAAACTAATTTCTCGAACTGAGATAATAAAGTTTACTTGACTTGACCTTTGTCAAAGAATACAAATTGGTACTCTGTGCAACATCCTAGTTACACTCCTCAAGCATGATTACACCTCAAGAACTCAGTGTGTGTGTGTGTGTGTGTGTGTGTGTGTGTGTGTGTGTGTGTGTGTGTGTGTGTGTGTATTTGCATGTGTTTTTTCTTTTAGTTTGTTGAATTCATTGTGTTTTTCACCAAATGCATGTTCAAACTATGGTGAAATCATACAAGTTTAGTGGTCAACATGAGTGAGTCTACCTCTCTAAAGCATACCACAAACCCATCGAACAATCGATAATGTAATTTTCAAACCTACAAGGTTAAAAATTCTTCCTCAAAGTTTTGCCATGTTACGTAATCCTTTACCTATTCTGTGTTATAGGTCTAAACACTTGTGCTTTCCTTGTGCATATGTCTATACTCAGTTTTCATGTTTATACAACAGATCTGTAGGTACCATCATGTGCTCATATTGGCTCAAACCTATTCCCACAGGCACCACTCTCTTCTTTGTACTGATGTTTGATTATGACTGCACACCATCACAAATGCAATACCTATACATCAGTAATGTGGGTAACCATTTTTTTTTAAACTGTAAAATACAGACAAATGGCTTATCAAACAACACAACATCACTGCGCACATACTGATCATCAAACCACAGCATGTTATTTGTGATAGTGTTAAGGTTATGCAGTGTGTGTGTGTGTGTGTGTGTGTGTGTGTGTGTGTGTGTGTGTGTGTGCGCGTGTGAGTGTGTGTGTGTGTGTGTGTGTGTGTGTGTGTGTGTGTGTGTGTGTGTGTGAGTGTGTATGAGTGTAAGTGATTCTATGCACCAACAGGCATACAATTTCGTTCTTCTCTCTCTCTCTCTCTTTCTCACACCCGCATGTACGCACACAATTTTGACTAAAACAAGGGAAATAACTCACCACGACATTCTTCTGTTTGATGCCTGGTTGCATCAGAGTGGTCTCCAGTGTCCACACCAAAGCATTGTGATTCAGACCTGTTAAAAAAAAAAAAAAAGGGGGGGGGGGGGGTAACTAGTCGCTCTTTAAAAAAAAAAAAGTGGGGGGGGGGGGGGGAGGGAATAAAAAAAAAAATCACAAACTATTGCTGATGATTTAGATCGCAGTCAATTTTTGAATCATAGAAATTTTGGACAGATACATTATAACTTACTTAGCCCAGAATAGAGGGCTGACTGCCAGCCCAGTATCTCTCTTATGTATATGTATATGAGATACTGGGTTCTGGCAGTTAATCCTTGGCATTATGTTCTGTGTGCTCTGTCTTGTAATTTCTGCTAAGCGATTCGGTTAAGTGTCGCAGCATTTGTTTGGATTTATGGGCATCTATTTATTTCATCATGGGAGCAATAACTACCCTATTTGTTCTTCAACTACTGTTTACTGTTCTCAGCCTCATTAAACATTTCCTTCCAGGAGGTCTAGTCAGGTTGAGTACAGCCCTGCTGATCAGGGACTGTAACAGGAAAGAACACAGAAAAATTCTACCTGCTTAACGTTTTATCGCCTATTTTCCTTTTCAAATAAAATTAATGCAGTTACATAAACTCCCCACCCCTCCTCACAATACATATCATAGGATAATCTCTAGAGATTAATGCTCAACTGAGGAAATGCATGTCAGTTCCCAAACAGAATAAGTCTCCAGGAAAATCAGACCACTGCTGCTTCTGTGAAGGACTACCAATCTGTAGTCTAGTTGGCATGTCCAGGCTGTTCACATCGAAAAGGGTTGTCAGCTACGTTTTCAACATCAAATTACCATGCAACATCTACAGAGTTTCCTTTGTTCTTTTTATAACGGTTAAAGGTTCATAGATAACAATGTATTAAACACAATGACCAAATTATCTCATTTCTATCAGCTGACTGGGCTGAAATGATGTCACTGTGAATGTGAGAACACAGTTAACATAACTCACTGGCTAATCTGAGTGCTAACATGTCAACATGTAAATAAATGTACAAATTCAGAGAAGGAAAACAGTTTATTCATCTTTTAACTACAGATCCACTGCATCTGCCTGTTTATCATTATCAATAAAGCACCAAACCCACCCATGTCCACCTATCAGCGGTGATCCAAATTTCATTCCATTATAGGTTATTTGGGAAAGCTTGAGTATTAGGATGTAGCATTTTGAGGTATCTCTGTCTGGTCATAAAAGGCTGTCATTTGCATCATGCTTTGATTCAAACCCGAAGAGTTTTCACCTTTTCTATCATCTCGCATCACGAACAGTGATAGAGAATGGTCCATTTCACACAACTGTGGACAATTCAGCAGGCCCCAGGCACAGATGAATCAATAATGACAGCTCAAAAAGCAGCAAAGACAGAACATTTGTGTATTTGAGTTTGCATCAATTTTAGTGACAAGAAGTGAGATGACTAGAGAAAGAGGAACTGGCATCGATCTATGAACTGATCCAGGATTTTCAGAATAAGGGCCACAACAGTCACTTACAATATCAACAACATAACACAGACTCATGCACGTCAGTTTTTCATGTGTTACTTGATTTTGTACAAAATTTGCTCCTGTTTGGGCTGCAGTTTCTCTTTGTCAAGTTTCTTTTCAAAACACTACTTCAGTTTCATATGTTTATATGGTGCACAATGACAATTTATGTATATGTTATACAGGACAGTTACAAGATCACAGATAATTCAATGAAACGAACAGCCACGGTAAGAAAAATTCATCAATCCTGAACACATACCTGGCACTATGATGATTGGTGTGTCAAAAGATTGGATGCCCATGTAGACTTTTGTCTGCTGTCCCCACCGTCTTCAATTTGTCATCCACACGGGAAGCTGAAACATTTCATCATCAATCAGTCCTATCCAGACGGAATTTGGTGAAAAAAAAAAAAGATTTTTTAGACTGGACAGATCATGAATAGACAATGCTAAGCTGAAACATTTCTTCATCAATCAGTCCTATACAGATGGAAATTGGTAAAAACAAAAAGTGATCTTTCAACTGGATAGACTATGAGTAGAAAATACTAAGCTGAAACACTTCATGATCAATCAGTCCTATACAGACGGAATTTGGTGAAAAAAGTGATCTTTCAGACTGGATAGACTATGAGTAGACAATACTAAGCTGACACATTTCATCATCGATCAGTCCTTTACAGATAGAATTTGCTGAAAAAAGTTTTTTTTAGACTGGAAAGATTATGAGTAGACAATACTAAGCTGACACATTTCATCATCAATCAATCAGTTCTGTACAGATGGAATAGGGAGACAAAAGTTGAGGTTTTGACTGGGGTAAATGTAAGAATACAATGCCAGTTGAATAACCTTTGATGACTCTTCTATGTTCACAAAGTTTTCGCCATGCTTGGAAACGACCTACACAGCATACCAGACTCAGATATCATGACATTAAAAACAGGCATTTACTGATTAGCTTTTGAAAGACTAAAGTCAAACAGAGAAGATACTAATGTAACCAACTCAGGCAAATCATTCACTCATGTTGGTTCTCCCATCATCAAAAGCATTGAAATTTATTTCATGTCAAACGTACAGTATATGAAAAAAAAAAACCATCACATTCATCATAATCACAATAAAGATCAGTCCTTTATCCTATGTATTAAACAACTATTAGGCATACCATTTCAGATTCATATTAAGAAAATTAGCTGAAACAAGACTGACACACAGATATCCTGTACTTAAAACTACTACTTGGGCATACCATTTCAAATTCATGTTAAGAAAATTAGCAGAACACGACTGACACCTAAACTGAAACACACTGAGGTAAAACATGATGACTTACGATCACAGAATTCAGGGTAGCCATCATATTTCTTGCAAAATTCTCGACGCTCGTCAAAGCGATAGAACTCGGGATCAGGTATGATTTTTCTCCCAACCACTGCCACACAAGAGAAAAAAACAGAGTCACTGACACTTTGAGACAAACCACACTGCAATGACAACATAGTCTGAAAAGTGCGGTGTCTGTTCTGGTGACATGCCTCAGCACAAATCTGATGTAGTTGCTCCCTACAGATCGTCTGTACTCAGTCTGCAAAAATAATGGATGTGGTTGTGTCTAAGAGAAGCTAGAAAAAGCAGCAAAAGGTACAACAACAACAGCAACACAACAACAAAAAACAAACAAAAAAACTCTGAGAAAGGGAGTGAATCTGTAAACACTACAGTTACATCCCTTTAGAGGTCACACACATGAAGGTCCCATGGTAAGGGGCTGATCAGTAGCTCTGCTATACTCAGCTCATGTAGTTAAAACTGTACTGGGTAACAGCCAAACAGCACATTCTGTGGATCCACTCTGAATAAGCAGTAACTTTTATCCTCATCACACACTCCTTTCTTTTTTTTTTTTTTTTTTAAAACTCACTTCTGAACAGTTTTTCCTTTATCCTTTCATCAGTGTTATGCCTAGAAACCTCAAATCCAGTCCACTGAAAATACTGATGCAATGAACTCTGTAAATCTGGATGAAGGACTGTCACACTGTTTTCAAAGTATTTCTTGTTGTCGCTTGCTTTGTTTGTTGGTTTGCTTTGATTTGTTTTTTGCTGTATTATCATTCCTGTTCCATGAACGGCGCACCCCCGGAACATCAAACCCTTGCTGGTCCCATCACAGCCCCGGCTCCCGCAGCCCATGGAATGTAATCAGTGTCATGTTTCCTGTAGCACCCCAGCAGCTGATGACTCTGCCTGCTGAGTCACGTCAGTGCCTTTCTCTGGTGCCTGTTCTGCTCCAGTGTATTTAGGATACCACCTACAACGCCCCCTACTGAAAATATTGATCACTGCTTTGTGGCACAGCCAGTGAACTTCAACAGTTTCCAAGTTACTTGTTGACATATGGAAACACATCCATTTTCATGGGGGAAAAAAAAAAAAAAAAAAAAAAAAGCACCACCACCCTCTGCTCAAGAGTCAATGTCAACGTGTGGGACAAGGTAACAGGCACGTAAAAAAGGGGTTCACATGTATACAGTTGGGTCAACTTGTGCCTGATGTCTGTCTTATGTAAGGAATCATGTTACGTCCTACACTGAGATCAGTTGGCATGTGTGTGTGTGTGTGTGTGTGTGTGTGTGTGTGTGTGTGTGTGTGTGTTTATTATTATGTTTGTGTATGTGCATTTGTGCATGTGTATGTATGCTTGAACATGCGTGTTCATGCATTTGTGTATGCAATATGTTTAAATGATGTATGTGCATACAAGCATGTGTAAACCATATGAAATGTGTATAAGTGTCTACAATGAAACGCTTGTGTACATAGCAATCACAGCAGCATGTATATTTCTGTGCATACAAGTGGATAAACGTGCATGAGCACACATACATACACACACATACACACACATGCACACACTGACTGACTGACTGACTGAAACCATTTACTGTCAGATTAACATAGTGTTGTACTGACTACATGCACACACACACACACACACACACATGCACACACACACACACACACACACACACACACACACACACACACACACACACACACACACAATGTAAACACACACACACACACACACACACACACACACACACACACACACACACACACATCCATAGGCACACGCAAGTAAGCAAATGTTTAGGGTTGCACATATTTCATGCAAAATTGAAAGTTGCTGAAACTTTTTCCCCCTCACATTTCCTGGGAACACAGTAGGACTTGTTGACAGGTTTGGGCCAGTCACCATCATACCCGGCATAGCTGATCTGAAATAACAGTACAACAGCTCCATTAAATCTTAAACGGAATTTTCAGTTATCTCCACTGATTAACATGGACAAACATACTACATCACAAAACATGACACGTACGACCTCTAAGGTCTTCTTCAGGCAAGATAAACAACATTCAGGACAATCAGAACAAAGAACGGACAATCACTTATCTTCTTCAATTCAGCACAAGATGGGCGTTGTTTTGCCTTGTCATTTGTTTGTCCATGTTAACCAGCGGAGTTACTGACTGAGAATTTCTTTAAGATTTGTTTCAATTTTCTGCCTGCAGTCACCTCACTTTGATACTAGCTCCTTTAAAACCCGGGAAAAGTTATATCTTTTTCATTTTGTAAGCATTCCCTACCTTAAAAACTATTCTGATTTCATACACTCACACTAAATGTATCCGCATCGATAAAATTTATCAGAAAAAAAAAATGCAAAAAGATGTTTCTGAATTTCCCTTCATATGACTTTGTTAAGGATGGATCTTTCTCCCTCTTCTCTGATGCCACCTCCAACATCCCCCCCCCCCCCCCCCCCCCCCCCCCATCCTGTTCTACCATCATCCCAACCAGTCAAAAATTAGACCAGATCACTCGATACTAGCATTTCTCTCCTCTGACTTATCCTGTGTACCTGTGATTTATATCCTCCATAAATTTGGAAAAACAAAACGTTCATAAATCCTTTTAGTAATAAACATCATGTTTTCTGTCAAGATTTTTTTTTCAGTAATTAATAAACAGATCAAACACACACATCCCATTTCACCCAACCCAATATAATGTGTTGTGATGTGAGCAAGAAAAAAAAACAGCCCTTGGCATGAACTCCATGACCCACTAATATCAATCATTGCTGATGTACTATTCCAATCAAAGTCATTACTGTTGTCGTTTAAAGACTTGTAAACATCAAAAACCAACTCCTCAAGCAATTCAAATGCTTTCTGTATAGTGTAGTAGCAATTCAAACACTTTCCGTATAGTGTAGTATCATTACCTATATTATTTTTCCCTGCCAACTCCTCAAGCAATTGACACGCTTTCAATATAATGTAGTATCATTTCCTTTATTTTCCCTCTGCCAACTCCTCAAGCAATTCAAACACTTTCCATCTAGTGAAGTATCATTTCCTATGTTATTCTTCCTCTGTGTGCTTTACTGACTGAACAATTTGCACTGCCAAATGGTATCAAAACAGTCAGTTTAATGGAGTCTGACGCTTTCAGAAACAATAAGATACCACTGAACAGCAGACAATTCATCCAAGCTAATCATATGAAGACCAAAGAGGGCATTTTCAACCATCAATTCTGTACAAAGCTTATGTGGCTGCTTCAGGAAATTTGGAAAGCTTAAATCAAACATGCTGACGTCACAGCAGCTTGCAGATTCACATCTAAATATGGTGATAGGAGAGCGAGTTAAAAAGGTAATGATACAGAGACAAGCCTCAGTAACACTCAGCCAAACAAATGCAAAACAAGTTGACACCAACCTGTTCCATGGTGGTGAAACCTTCCATGCCTTTCTGGCCGATGAAGAACCAGACGTCGCGGAATCGCAGGTTCTGAATGTAGCCACTGCCCAGCGTGTTGAGCAGATCTCGTGCAGAGTAGCTCAGCCTGCACACCAATTGGGGTTCTGGGTCATTCACACTCTGCCTGTACAGGGGCTCTTAAGCAGCATGCTTCTGGTCTGTTTTTGTTGTCTTTTCACTGTTCTGGCTTGATCAAGATTGCAAGTTGTCAACACACCATTCAGTAATCTGACGTAAACAGTATTAAAAAGAACTAAGCTTTAAGTATCATGAAAAGTTTCGATTGTATGTTTTAGAGACCTCAGGTCAAACTGTTCAATGAACACTCAGTGTGTCATCATAGCCATAGGTATGTCTGACCAGTCTGTTCCAATACTGTAAGACGTATTTTGAAACAAATCCCCTGTCTTCTAATCACTGCTCACCTATTTCAGCTCCATGTCTTCTGGTCTAAAAACAGTAGCAAATACCCAAACTGCAGATGGCAAAGAAAGCAATGGCATGAAACAAGACCAAAATGTCTAGCAACCCTGTGTATAGCTATGACTCAGAAGACAGTCAAAAAGAAAACATCTGTACCTTCAAAATTTGACTATATTTCTCTATTTTTTTCCACAATTATGTAGTCAAATGGAGGTATGAGTCAAACATTAGCACATCCATGTTGTGTTTTGGACAAATCTGACTGCATGAGGTTTGAACAACCTCCCATACCATATAGCTCAAAGGGACATACTGAGCCACCTTACAGCTAAACTGAACTATGACCTGATGTGGGTTAAAGTATAGGCTCCCCTTTGATTAGCTCAGATTCAGCTTGTGTCATAGATACTCTGACCGGCTGATACATAATGACACACTTTGTATGCTACAGGTGACAATTTTAACTCTCTACTGGCTCCCTACTCCACTAAATTTTGCTCTCAAACCCTCACCTGGGGTGAGGTGGGGTGCTTGGGACGAGGGGCGAGGATGGAATTATTTGCAGAAAACAGGGGATAGAGAGGAAAGGGGAATTGTAGAGCGAATCTGGAGGGCGCAAAAATGTGTGCTGTACGCCCCCTTCCGGAACAGATGCTTGGTTTTAATATTGATTTAGTATCATGTTGATTTCTATGTGTGATTATTATATGTTCTGTATTTCTATCTTTTTCAGATCATGCTATTCGATAGTAATGTTTGACAATGCAAATGTATGTATGTGCACATTGTGTTATATTTGAATTGTAATGTTATTATTTTCAATTATCATTCGTTACTATTGTTATTGTTATTATTATTGGGTATTTGTCATCATTATTATCACTGGGTGAATAGAGTGCTTGGAATGGATTGTGTGACAGGTGGGTGTTTGGTTAATGGATGGGGTGTGGAGGGTGGTTTTTGTGTTTGAAATGCTTCTTTTTCCATTTTTGAGGGCAAGATGCAAACAAGCCTGCCATGTGCTTATTCTTTTCCCTCATTAAACAAATTTTCGTTCGTTCGTTCGTTCGTTTTCGTTCGTTCGTTCCCCCTTCTTTTTTGGGTACTGCTTGATTATTGCTAACCAGAAAAGCAATTTTGCTATAAACGCAGCAGCATAGTGTTCTTAAGTTCAGCAGAGAATCATATGTTGAAAGTTCAATAGCTGGGTAAGATCTCCTTAATCTCTGGATACTGCTCCTAAAAACATTTTTTCAACATCATTTCCAAGAGTATCTTCATGTTCTAACCTAAATAGCATATTCATATCTTCTTATCACATCTGCCACAAGTAAGCTTTTGGTAGTACAGTGGAACCTCTCAACAACTAACTGCAGAAGTCCTTAAAAAAAAAGATGTCTGAGTTAGCAGCAGCAATGATCCTGAACAAACAGACCATGATTCACGCTGGGCCAATAGTGGACTTACGGCCAGATGAATCTTCATGAGTAGATAGTGAGTAAGTCCATACTGTCATTCTGCTCCAAAGAAGTTGTCAGATTCTACTTCTATCAGGTCAACCACAGTCTCAGCTTTGCTGCTTTGAGCGAGAGAGTTTTTAATCGAGGAAAGAAGATGGAGGTGTGGACAGGGAGGGGCGGGGGAGAAAGTGGGACTGAGGATGGTGTCTTTACTTGGATGGTTTAACTGTACTTCCACAGTCACATGTCTAAAGACAGAGTCACAATATACGCAACCCTGCCATTCCCCAAGCCATATGGGGTAAAGATGACTGGTAAACAGACTCACTTTTTGGCTCCATCATCCGCCACACAGCGATGACAATGTCTCCCATAGCCAGGGATTCCAGGTACAACTCCAAGTCTGTGCTGTCTGCAAACAAACAGCAGAAACACTCTGTTTTCTTTCTTCCCTCTCCTTTTCCGTGTTCCAATGAAAACAATATGGACTGAAGCATTGATATACTAGTTAATGCTTCGTGTATCACTCCACGTCTCTGCTGTCTGCAAAGAAACAGCAGAATGACTTTTATCTTTCTTCCTGCTCCTTTTCTGTTTCCAGTGAAAACACTGTGGACTGAAACATGGAAATAACTGTTAGTTGCAAGTGAGTGAGGTGACTGCAGGCGGAACTCTAAACAAATTCTTAAAAGTATTTATGATATCTCTGCCGAACAACACGGACAAACAAATAACAAAACAAAACATGATGTGTTTCGACTTCTTAGGTCTTCTTCAGGCAAGATGAACATTTGACAAAGGTAAGTTATTGTTTCTTCTTCGTTTTCGTTGCTCTGAGTGTTGTTCGTCTTGCCTGAAGAAGATCTAAGAGAGAACAAAACAAGTCATGTTTTGTCTTGTGATTTGTTTGTCCGCGTTGTTCAGTGGAGTTATTATAAATACTTTTTTTTAATTTATGGAAATAACAGTTAATGCTTCTTGTATCAAACACACAACGGCTAGTTTTATCATATTAGTCAATGTTCATGTTCCGTTTGCAACAGTCCATCATCCATGTCAGGAATGGCAATGGAAAGAGGACATCTTGGCTAAAAATCGACAGACAAGTTAAACTGATTTAAGATTATGTTTCTTGCTTTGATCAGTCAGTTATTTTTTTTGTCTTCTGACTTTCCTTCTAAGATTTAGTTTCTTGGTTTGATCAATGAGTTACTTCTTTTCCTCTGACTTTGCTTCTGAGATCTACAATTCTGAGACAGAGCTCATGTGCATCATTATCTGCACTATTCGAGTTCCTCTCAGGATGTGGGGACAACTGAACATAAATAGTTGTCACTTGTTTCCCCATTCAGATTTCTATGGGTAACAAATTTAGAAGGAATAAACAAAAAACTCAGTTGTTCACTGCCTCTTGCCTCTCTTTCAGAATGTGTACTTCTTTTTTTTTGCATTAGTTTGTTTCTTTTTTCTTCTTCTTTTATTTTTCTATATATCTAAATTTTTTCGTTTTTCTTTTTCATTTCCCTACTTTCAAATACTCCTGAATCAAGAACTGCAATGGTTCTGTGCAGTCTGAACACTGCCTATTCTATTCCCCCAGCCCAAACCAATCCCCCCCCCCCTAATCCCCCTCCCTCCCCAAACGTCCACCTACTCCTTTCCTCACGACCCCCTCCTTCTTCCATGATGCATGTTGTTTGCTTACATGCATGCATACAGACTGACACACATGCACACATGCCTGCACATACCTACCATATGTCTGCATG
>JADBJO010000326.1:142500-175000 GCA_016801955.1 Conus betulinus | reverse complement strand
GAGAGAGAGAGACAGACAGACAGACAGACAGACAGACAGACAGCGAAGAGAGGAGAGGAGAGAGAGAGAGAAGAGACGAGTAAACAGAGAGAGAGAGAGAGAGAGAGAGAAAAAAATTCTGTTGTAATTGGAGAAGAAAGAGAGAAAAGTTGACAAACAGATTGAATGAGAGAGAGAGAGAAAAGAAGAGATCAGAGATATATATCAGAAGATTAAGAAAAGAGACAGATACTAACAGTTTTCATGGAGAGAGAGAGAGAGGGAGAGAGATAAGAGAGAGAGACTGAGAGAGAGAGAGAGCAGAGACAAGCTAAAAAGACAGACAGAGAGAGAAACAGAGAGAGAAGGAAGAGAGAGAGAGAGAGAGGAGAGAAGAGAGAGAGAGAGAGAGAGAGGGAAACAGAGAGAAAAAAATTTAGTGTTCATCTCACTGATCAATAAAGCCTCAAATCAGAACCAAATGGAAGGGTAGGGTGTGGTGTGTTTCTACTAAATGAATGAAGCGAAAGGAGGGGGGGAGAGAAAGGACCGGAGAGAGAGAGAAGAGTTAAATGAACAGAGAATTTCACAGTAGAAAAGGGTATTTTGAAAGTCACGTTTCTTTCTTCTGTCACAGCACTGTTCATGAAGTCCCATCTTACCCAGAAATGATGCCTCAAAAAGAGACAACCATGACGAGAGTATTCCTTTCTTCAGGAATCGTATCAATTCTGTGTCTGAAAGTAGAGAAATCATTATGCTAGAGGAGGAGAGATGGTGTGCATTAGTGTGAAACCAATCTATCGTTCTGTTGAGAATATAGAAAAGAGATCTGATGAAAGACAAAGTTACTTTAAACAAGGTAAGAGCAGTTAGGAAGAGAGGAGAGTGAGAGAGAGGGACAGACAGATGAGACAGAGAGAGAGAGAGACAGAGAGAGAGAGAGAGAGAGAGAGACAGAGAGAGAGAGAGAGAGAGAGAGAGAGAGAGAGAGAGAGAGAGAAAGAGATGAGAGGAGAGTGTCAATTCTGTTGTACAAACATGGTGTGCAATGAGAACTCATATCTAACAAATGTGGGTAATTCATGGGATATCATATGTAATCCCAAAGAAAGAGCGAGCAAGGTAAAGGGGGGGGGGGGAGGGGAAAGGACAGGAAGAGAGAGAGAGAAGTGAGAGAGAGAGAGAGAGAGAGAAGAGAAAAGAGAGAGAGAGAGAGAGAAAGAAAGAGAGAACAGAGAGACAAGAAGAGAGAGAGAGAGAGAGAGAGAGAGAGAGAGAAAGACAGCATTTTGAAGTCACTGTTAAAAAAAAAAAAGAGGGAAGTGAGATCAGACAAATAAATGTGAGACAACAAAGAGCAAGAAGAATAGATAAAAAGACAGACAGACAAACAAAATGAAAAGCAAGCAGCAATTCCACAGTTCTCGTTTTGAAATTCTGTGTCACTGCTTTAAGACAACAACATTAACAACAAAATGATAATAAAAAAAAAAAAAAATCGAAAACAGACTACAATTTCTTCTCAATTATTTTGTGTCTCATGTTACTTATAAATATAATCTGTGATTGCATATGCTGCCTTTCACTAATCACTACAGAAAAGTATAGATGCTGGGGATGCTTGCCCTTTCCAAGACCTCTACACTCTACTTTAGAAATCCCGAGCCAGAAGGGCTGGCCACATTGTCAGAATGCCAGATAGTCAACTGCTGAAACAACTGCTGTACAAAGAAATGAGTCAGGGCAAGTGCAAAGTTGAGGGGCAGAAGAAACATTTCAAGGCCTGCCTCAAAGTGTCCCTCAAAGGCCTGAACATCAGCCTCAACACCCTGTAGTCACTTGCCCTGGACCGTCCAGCCTGGCGAAACAGCATCACAAAGGGTGCATATACATAAGAGAAGAGACGCACAGCAGAAGGTGAGAGAAAGCGAGTCATGCACAAGGCCAGAGCTACCCTCCACCTCCACTGTAGCACCCATCCACATGTGTCCCACATGTGGGCGTTCCTTCCGGGCCCAGATCAGCCTCACCAGCCACCTGTGGACTCACACTCAGCGATTTTCCATCTGAGACTGAAGTGACGGTCATCTTCTAAATCAAAGGACGACAACACACAGAAAGGTAGTAAATTATCTCATATTTTCTGCGGGCAAGTATCCTTGTTTGCACCTGGTGAGACAATAAGTGACAGGACAAGAGATGCAGACAAAACGCAGACAGACAAAACAGAGAACTCACTCACCTTGCAGATACGTGTCAAAGGACCGGACTTCCTTCACTTCAAATGTACTGCCTGTAAGCACACCATGCTTCACTGTCATCACTATAAGGTCATTACTATGAGGTAAGTTCCATGACAGCACGCCACCTTGGGCATCTACTAAGTTAATCAGACTAGTGCAGTGAGGCTCATGACATTATGCTTTCAGTCATTGTTCAACTAAAACATTTCTTTTTTTTTTCCTAAAACTTTGTAAATGCAGCTGCTCTTTTGTGCTGAATTACTTCAGTTTCTGAAGAGATTCCCAACTGATCACTGCAATGAAGTATATTACATCTCTTTTTATGTCTTCCTACTCAAGCATGACAACCATCTTCCTACAGACAGACTGGACACACGTCCAAAAACCAAACAATGAAAATTCAAACAAAAAAACAAAAAACAAAAAAAGTATAGGGGAAGCAACTCTTAATGGGCCAACTGACTTGGTTACAAGTTATATTTTATTGACTGCTGGCACCGTAGGTGACAGGTAAGGACATTCTTATGGTTTTGTCTAGCAGCAGAAGGGTCCAGATTTTACATCTGCAAGTGACACTCTAGAATTTAACAGATAATTTATGTATGAAACACGAAACATTCATCCAGTAACAAAAAACTTTCAAAAGGATGCACCCCCCACCCTCCCCCAATGTTGCTGTTTTTGCCTATGAAACTGTAAACATGAGCAAACCATCAGAGCTGAATATTAGAACCAATGTTCAGCAGGGAATACTGTTCTGTTTGAAATAATACATTAAATATGGTAGTCTTTTTCTTCTCATCTCATTCTTCCTACAGTAGTCAACCATTAAGAACCCCTGCTCAAAGCCACATTCTACAATTACATACTAGAGTCTGCGCACACACACACACACACACACACACACACACACACACACACACACACACACACATGCACGCACACACACACACTGAAACCATTTACTATAACACAAATACACACACACAGGCACCATATCTCTTACATACAAACCATATCAATAACAAACAATACAGATGTGTGCATTTACACTGACACACTTAAACACGTACGCTCAAATGTGCACACACACACACACACACACACACACACACACACACACACACACTCAGTACTTACTTTGCACAACAACAAAGTTGAGGCCTCGTCCAAAGTTCTTCAGGTCATTGCTGATGACACTGCAAATAGAATACACAGAGCACCACAAGATTATTGCACAAACAACGTGCTTCAGGACCGCCTGCCTCTGTCATCGGTTAGTGATTCTGATCTTTGGCAAGAAAGCCTTGTTAAAACAGTGTTTCTGTGTTGTCTTGTTCCCCCCACCCCCCCACCCCGTCCCCTTTTGAAAGCAGAAATATCAGCTCCTAAATTCAAGGACTTAGCATGGACTTCACAAGGACTTTTGCTGCAACAAATTATACAAACTCCAACCTCTCTAGAACAAATCCAAACCACACACACATGTACTTGAGTGACGTATACACATTTGCAACACTGCGCAGGCAGTTATTTACGTTCACTTTTCAATTAGACTCAAGTTGTATGCCATACTCTTTAATCCTTTTTGTTACACAATGATCAAGAATGATTTTTTTTTACTCAATTTGTAATACAACTGTAAGTGTAACATTTTTATGCCTAAAAATAAGCATTTTGAATGCTATGTAAGATTTTCTTTTTAGTTTCATTTTGGAGCTTTTTCCATATATGGTAAACAGTCCTTACAGTTCCAAAAAAAAACAATAATAAACACTACATAACTATAATTGCAAAAAAAGTGGAGTAAATCTATAACATACTAACTAATCTAATAATCTACTGAAATTCTGTTGGACAGGAATGTCATGCATGCCCCTGAATTTTACACTCCCATTTTAAAGAAATCCTTCAAAAAAAAAAAAAACAAAAACAAAAAAAAAAAATAAACATTTCAATAAAAAGAGAGAGACAAAAAAAAAAAATTACTATATGGGTAAACAGACAGTGTGGTATAGGTAACTAATGTCCATCTACACAATGAGCATAGTTCACAACCTAGTCACTAGATTACGCACACACACACACACACACACACACACACACACACACACACACATCACATGCTTTGGATCATAACTAAAAAAGAAAAGATGCAAAGACTTTCTAGACAGGTGATGGGTCAGAAAGACAGAAAAAACGGTGGGGGATAGGAGTAACAATGACTCCCTCTATCTTATCTTTACAAAAACAAACAAACAAAAAAACAACAAAAAACAAAAAAACAACATAAAAAAAAAAAAAACAACATAAAAGACCTAGTTTTACGCATTTATAGAGACTCTGGTGGTCAGATTGTATTGCATCATTAAAAGGCAAAAAAAATGTGTGTCATTTCAAGGCAAGATAAACTTTTTTTTTTCACTCTTTTACAATCAATGAAGTTCAAAACAAAAAAAAAAAAAAAAAAAAGAAAATCTCTCACAGGAAAACTAACAACACACATACAGAGGTCCTTACATGTTTCCTTCAAAACACACAGTCGGGCCAACAGTGGTCTTCTCTCCAGTGCGAATGTAAAACGACAGCTGATCAGACGGCATTCAATTCCACAACCATTGTCTGATGGGAAAAAAAAACATTCTGAATAGTTCAGCTGTTAGAATACCCCTTGACACACAACCAAGATCTGTCTGAAAAGTAGTCAAAGTTTTATCTGTCTGTAATGTTTGATGGAGCAAACATTTTCATTAACGAACAGAAAACCATATAAAACATTCTTCAGAATCATTTAAAGAAAAGCACAATGAAAACATGTACATGGATTAACATGTCATATGCAAATTATTTTACAAAATCATTTGTTGTTTGTTCATGGAAGTGTTAAATTTGTTCATAGAAGTTTAAATTCAGTTCTCCTATAAGGAACCAAGTAGAGAATTTTACTCAAAACTTTCAAGAACAAACAATGAATGGCCTATGACTGAACAAAAGGTCAACCCTATCAAGTTATCAAAATAAATGTCACAAAGTTTTACAACAATAAAGACAGCAGTCAGCAAAGTGGAACCTCTCTCCCTTAATTTCATCCAGAAAAAAAGGTTTATTAGAAAGAGTTTTTAAACTGAACTAGGCAAATAGGCACGTACATGCGTGCAAATATTTCACAGCATGCAAACAATGAGGGCAATTCTTTGGGAATTCAAACAGCTACCATACAATCTATTTCCGAGTAATCTATGGAATAACCTAGAATTGACTCACATTGATATGAATATTATTCATGTTCTGGATTTCATAAAATGAAATAAGAAAATGAGTCCAATACCCAAATCAATGACAATCTTGCAAGTTCTGGTAATGAAATGTCTATTACAATTTACATAAACAAGTAAATCATTATCAGGACAGTAACTGTGAGAATAGCACCGTCATGCAAATTCTCATTTTGACTACATTATATAATCCAATCAATTATCGCTAGATTAGTTATCATGAGAATAGTGAAGTCCATAGTTTCAGCTAGATTAGTTATCATGAGAATAGTGAAGTCCATAGTTTCATATTTCCCTGAATCAAGCTAACTAGTAATAGACTGTATAGCATCTGACAAAAAGTCACATAATAAACACATTTTAAGCTGCTACATTTGCATGAAATTGATAAAGTATAAGCTTTTCACATAATATTTTTAAAAAGCATTTTAACTTCATATACCAGGAAAACAAAAATACACATAAAAAATGACATAAAATTTACATCAATACATGACACATGAATACACAGACATGGCTATACACTATATTATACTCAATACAGAATATTACAATACAGTGTAATACAGTACATTACAGACGATACAAGCTTCAATATGCATATAATGGGCATATCACACTGTATCCAGACACTCACTGAACAGTGTTACATAAACTATACATGTCTACAGGTGTGAGAGAGAAAGAGAGTTAAAACACATACACACAGACAGGCAGAGATCAATGCACACGAGCACATACTAAGAAAGAGAGAGGGGGGGGGGGGGGGGGGGGGGGGGGGGGGACAGACAGAAACAGAGAGAGAAGGAGAGAGAGAACACTGAACATTTTTTGTTTTAATTCACCGTAAAGCCTACATTAGTGACATGGTGGACAGAAAACAAACGAGTAATAATGAAAAGAAAAAGAAAACAACACAACTCCAAAGCAAACACTTTTGTAGAATGTTCCAATTCCAAGCAAAATAGACATGTATACCAACCATCCTGTATAACACTTTTTTTTTTTTTTTAAAAGAAGTCAAACTGTAACATATAGACAACCACAGGTCCACTGCCAAACTGCCTGTCTCTTTTAGAACCTATTTTCCTTCCAAACTACATTGGAGTAAATATTTTTCTCTATTTGGCAGTATACTGTGTAAGTGCATGATTTTACACTATCATCATGATCATATACTTTTTGTGCTCCCACTGTGTCATCATTTTTACTAATTTTTCAGTGTTCTTTTTTACATTATGAATTTTTAGTCGAGGGAGGAGGTTTGGGAGAGAGAGAGAGACAGAGAGAAAAGAGAGGAGAGAGAGAGGGAGAGACAGAGGCAGACAAACAAGCAAACAGACATACAAACAAACACAAAGGACAGACTGGGTTGGATGTTAGCAACAAGTCATATGAATAGCATGGTCCACATCATACAGTGTTTTGCAACTGCAATTGCAATGAAAAAAAAGCACCTCACCATCAAACAAAAAGCTTCAGCATAGGAAAAAAAAGAAATAAAAAACTGTCATGTGGATGAAATTACACATTCTGCACTGCTGTGTGGAAATGAGCATTACCATAAAATGTGACATGGCACATCAAAATCTCATTAAAAATAAAATGATGAACATAGTATAAGACAATGTATTTTCTTCTTCTTAAACACCCAAGTGAACAATTATTTTTAAAAAAAAAATCAAACACTACATAATTCAATAAAACAAAAGCTCTAAGTGATATCAATGGAACACCCCTGTCATAGTTTTAAGCTTCTAAGTACCAAACATTCAAGTGCTCTCCCCTCTGCTTAAATGACTTTGTGTCTGCTAAATCACCTTTGGTGAATGTGGACTTAAAACATGAAGACAACTAAATGGGGATGGATTCTGGGCATTCTGACATTAATTAAGTAAAAGTTCTTTGACCCTGACTTCAATGAAAGAAAGTCCATGAAACAGCATAATTATTTCTATAATGCTAAAATCAGAAGATCAAGCAGAAATCCATGTATTTCTGTTTTAGAACATGACATACACACCACACACACACACACACACACACACACACACACACACACACACACACACACACACACACACACACACACACACACACACACACACACACATAGATACAAACACTGCACACACATCAAAATCTGCGGCATCACCGGAAACAAAACTGTGAATGATTTGTTGGCGTTCAGCTGAGCAAGACATGTCTCGCTCCTTAAAAAAAAGAAAAGCTGTGTAAAATGGTTTCTTTGTGCTCTTATTTTTTTCCACTTCTTTTTTTTTTTTTTTAAAGCAAATCCTTAGGTGCATTTACAGTTTCCCAAATTGATAGGGACTGCTGGACTTTACAGTGACTAAGTGACAAGACTATGAAGCTCAATAGTCAGTCTTAACTTAACGGTGATTGAATGAGAAGGAGAAGCTCCATAGTCAGTTGACTTTGCTGTGATTGAGTGAGAAGAATATGAAGCTCCGAAGTCAGTCGACTTTGCTGTGATTGAGTGAGAAGAATATGAAGCTCCATAGCCAGTCGACTTTGCTGTGATTGAGTGAGAAGAATATGAAGTTCCGTAGTCAGTCAACTTTGCTGTGATTGAATGAGAAGAATATGGAGTTCCGAAGTCTGTGGACTTTGCTGTGATTGAGTGAGAAGAATATGAGTGAGAAGATGAAGCTCCATAGTCAGTGGACTTTGCTGTGATTGAGTGAGACGAATATGAAGCTCTGAAGTCAGTCAACTTTGCTGTGATTCAGTGAGAAGAATATGGAGCTCCATAGCCAGTGGACTTTGCTGTGACTGAGTGAGAAGAATATGAAGCTCCGTAGTCAGTGGACTTTGCTGTGATTGAGTGAGAAGAATCTGAAGTTATGCAGCCAGTGGACTCTGCTGTGATTGAGTGAGAATATGTAGCTCAGTAGTCAGTGGACTTTGCTGTGATTGAGTGAGAAGAATATATGAAGTTCTGTAGCCAGCTGGATACTAGCAGCACAGTGTAGCTGCTGGTGTTCAGCGAAACAATGGATATTGATTTATTAATAATGAATTGCATACATTTGCGTGTGTGGCAGTGACACTGTGCTCTGAAAATGTGTGGAAAAAAAAATGTAAAACGTAAAAGAATATCTTTGTCACTTTGAAAGGAAAGAATGAGACATATCCTCAAGTTCTGATGATGACACTACACCTTCAACAAAAAGTAGTGGAAACAAAGCAGCTTGACGTTTGCCGGGGAGAACTGAACCATCTTTTTGATGTTCTTCAACAGTACTTTGCATCCAAAGAAGATATAGTAAAACACAGAGAACAAATCACAAACTGAAATGGACAACCTCCTTCAGGGCTTCTTAAGGAAAACGATGAATTAGAAGCCATGGTGTTTTATCATGTAGGAAAAAGAAAAAAAGGCACTCCAAAAGAGAATCTAAATTCTGTAAAACAAGTTACACAGTGACATGTATAGAAAAAAACTACGTAAACAACAGCCACAGTTACAGGCTGTATGAAATATCAGGATTTATTCAGACCAGCTGGGTAGAAAATGGAACCTGAGGATATTCTGGATAAAGGCAAAAATGCACACAAACTAATATTCCCCAGTATGCCTAACAATACTAGACACATGTGTGATTTTTCACACTTCCTGCTATCTGGAGCATTTCATCTTGTGCGTTCTTGATAAGACATATCTGTCAAAAATGGTCTTGTGTCTGTATGAACTGTGTATCAAATACACATTAACTTGCAACTTTCACTTGTGTGTTTATTTCAACTTTGAATTATGAGAACATGTACAATGTTTGGTTAGGAAAATTGAGGAACTTACCACAGGCATTCCTAGAAGACAAGTATATGAAATGGAACGTCCCCCCAAATATAAACTCCTGGGTATATGGTTATTTAACGACTTGCAAAACTGGTTGAAGTAAACACATCTGACAAATTAACAGAAGTAAACATGTCTGACAAATTAACAGAAGTGACTAAGCTGTTCAGGATTGGGCTTTTTTGTATAATGGTTGCACTGATGTTCATCACAGTATCCAAATTCATAAATCTACATATACTTCCATCAGACCCGCTGGAAAATCATGTAACAGCAAAAAATGTGTTAGCGTATAAAACAACAACAACAACAACAAAAAATTAGTCTAAAGCACTGAAAATGGTAGCTTAGATATCCAACACATACTAAAATAAAACTGACTTGGATAAGAATAACATAAACATTAAATGACACCAAATTAGTTGAAAATCTTAAATAAAATACATCGAGATACTGATCTGACAGATACGTATGGCACAGAACTTTCTGTAAGTCAAAAATCCAACAGTTTCAATACAGATGTTTTCTAAGCTTATACAAAGTTTATAAATGAAGTAAAACTGGAACACACGGAGGAAGTGTTAGCAAAACCTCTTTCCCACATTAATAAATTCGAATGAGCTAACAAGCCTGTACAGTTTAAATCATTGGCAAATAAAAATATGCTGTCAATGTAAGATATATTTAACGATAACAATGAATTTATAAATCAAATAACTTTTTTTTTCCCATAAGCATTATATCAAAGTTAATGTTCTAATCTCTATGAGAATGCACACAAGCAATAAAAATCTACTACAAAATGACAGCCATTAAACAGAGAGCATGGTGTGTGTCAAAAAACAAACAAACAAAACAAAAACCAACATTTAAAAGCATTAAAGAGTGTGTACAAAACCTGGGAAAGGGAGCTAGAATATACTACAGTATTTGGGGACGAAAGAGTGCAATATTAAACATCAGCTCATTTGCCACGTGGAAAGCAAGGTCAGGTGCAGCAGTAGATTGAAAATTCACAATAAAATAAATCCAAAATATCAAAGTATTAAGACTCCTATTACATTTTGGTTACTAGCAGTATTCTGAAACAAAGGGGTATACCAGCAGTGACAGGTGTACTTTTTGCAAAGCTGAAAAAGACCTGGTGAAACCCTACTTATATGTACACAGAAATACTCAACAATTTTTGATAGATCTTATGAATATCTTCAAAACCATACATGAAAACTGTTCCAAACTGAGCCTAAATGCACAACTGGTTTTGTCTGGAAATATGGAAAACACAAAAAACTGATGAATCATTTGACAAAATGATTTTGTGTGCAAAATATTTTATCTTCAAATGTAAATGAAATAATTAGCAAGATAGTGTAGAAACTTTCTGCAGAAAAAAAAAAAAAACTTACAATCTGGAAAAACACAAGCACTGTCTGAAAATGAAATCTTTAGAATGTATAGGAAACTGATGTCCCTGCCAATGACTTTGTGATACCTCTGCCAAAGACTTTGTGAAGATTAAACTATTTAAAGATAAAACAGTTACTTCAATCATATGAACCTCAATTACTTCATCATCTTTTCTTTCTTTCAAACTGCCAACTATATTTTGAGTGAGTACTTTTTGCTTATGTTGCACATGAGAACTGATAATAAATGTGTACTTACAATGATATTCTTAATATATTTGCTGTTCTCTGTATGTTTGGTTTCCTAAATGTGCCATGAAAAGAATTTTTAAAAAGGCTTTTGACTATAATTTTCCACTCTCATTGTGCAGTTAGTCATAAATATTACAGACCCATGTTCCATCCACATGCATAATGAAGACACGCCATTTTGATACTTCAATGCATGCTTCATCCACCCACCACACTACATCAAATATTAAGAGTATACTCCTGTATTTCTATTGAATATCAGTCATTTTTGCTGTGTTAATCATGTAAATAGCTGTGGGCAAAATCTCTCACCATTTTAACACATCTTTTTTCACAAGCTCCTATCCATAAGCAAATGATTTTGATACATTCAGATTATCAAATCAATGATTAAAGTCCAGATTAAAGTATGCAGACAAACAGGTTTACTTACGGTTCTTCTTTTTCTCATCTAAAACAATTAAATAGATAAAGGTAAAGAAAATTTAGAACGATTTTTCTTTAACAGAAATGTGGGTACTAAAACAATAGTCGAAAGGCTGAACTGTAACATTCAGTGAAAAATCACAACACACATACAAACACATTTTTTTGTTGATAACACATCTGTGCATACATTTAGAGCCATTATGGAAAAGATATCAAAACACATGCATTTTCATCATGATAAATAGTGAAATAACAAATCATACATACCAAGACAATAAAAGTAACATGCCACAGGACATGCAGAACAGAGGAATACTGAACACAATGGCACAAAATTGAAAAGGGCAGGTCACACACAGACTGTTACACTTCAATCATGCAGGTTGTGGATTTGTGTATCATGTGAAAGCAAAAACTATGTGTAACATTTAATATATGTATAAAAAACCAAATCCAGGGCCGAAAAATGTGATATCTTAGCATGTTGACAATTGCAGATTTTTTTCTTCTCTCTCTGCAGATGTGGTATGTGTACAAAATAAATAATCAAAATATTCTGCTCATAATTTCAGTATTGAAAAAGTCCTTCTGTTAACTACTTACTGATTTGAGATTAGATCTACTGACTGAATCTTTTAAACCACACTCCATAAGCACACACATTTACGATCTACTGTTTATTTCCTTTGTGGAGTAAATCTTTTAACTGTGTGTGTAACAATGCCATAAGAATACATAATTGTAGTGAATGATAACTTAAAATTTAACTGCTGCCATCTCTTGCAAATTAAGAAAGTAAACAGCTCAGAACTGATGGGACAAACCAATACAACTGGAGTGGATTGGAATGGAAAAACAATGCCAATCATGATTTATCACACAGAACATTCTATACTTACCAGCAGACATATTGAGTGTGCTTCCACGAACATCCCAAACCTGCCGAGCTATGAAAAATAACAGGAAAAAGATAGACACTGAAAACAAAAAGGAAAAGGACCAGAATCACCAGAACTATACAACAGAGGGAAGATAACATCACTTACCCACAGAAATATTGAGTGAGCTCCCTTGCACATCCCAAATTTGGCGGGCTACAAATATGAAAATTATATAAGCAAACGAAAAAAAGCACACACCGCCGCAAAAATAATTTTTGAATGAATGCAAAGCATTTCTCTGTTCATTTTGCTCACTGTGCCTTTAAAAGTATACTCCCATTCAATCATTCTTCTTTTCCTTGGTTATGTCTTAACAACCAGACAGGAAGAAAAAAAGTAAATTTTTTATATTATGTGCAAAGAAACACAAACCACAGAGGCAAATGTGCTTGGTAAGTTCAGCTGCTATAGCACCAAGCGCTATTTCAGAAGTCTGAGAGCTTGATTCTTGATCCTCTCAACACCTGACACAAAATCTGGCATTCTTACTGCCTGAAGTAACGTAAATGTAAAACACAGGACACAGTTCTGGTGACGGTGTAATGTAAGTAAGACAGGTTCCTTCCTCCTACACTGCTTAGATGGTTGGCTCCTCATCAGCAGTATCATCAGAACTGACAGCTGATGAAAACCCTGAATGTAATTCAAACAGGATTTGTGTTCAGGTTGCCAGGGCGTGGTTCTTGCATTCAAATTCTGTTGTTGGCACCATTAAAAGTCTCATGGAGACAAAAATATTGGATGGAGTACGACAGTGGTGTGGAATTTTCAGTGGTCAGGGAGACCAGCTGCAGGTTACTTGCGGTGACATCATACCCCACTATCCAAACCCTACATTTTTTTGTGATGAACCCATTTGTGGGCTTGCTGTAGGTGTCTATCTTACACTGTGAAATTTCAGTGGCGATGGGAAGTTGCTTTGAAAGTACAACTATCCTCTCCAAGTATCCTTATTGATGGAAACCAAGGGACTACTGACTTGTGGAAGCAGTTGTACAAACTGTGTCTCGGCCATGGAACCTGTGATCTCTTGTTTCCTCTTCAACTGCTTTGTATACTGATTAATTTAACTTTTACATCACAACTGACATAGCTCATGGCAGAAACTCCATCATGTTCAGTTTTTGTTCATGAGATCAATTTGAATAACGAAAACAATTCCATCATTCACAGCTCACAGAAATCTGACTAGCTCTGTTGGTATAGCACTGGATTCATGATCTTGGTGTTCCAGGTTTGAATCTTTGCCAGGCCATATGAGTACAAGTCAGTTTTTATCTCCCTTAGAAGAACATTGCTTCTGAACCTCTTTCCAAAAAATTCCTTCAACTATAAACAGAGGATTTGTGCATAAACCCACACATAAATCTGTGCATTTGTAAAATCCCATCTCAATCTTTTGGAAGAGAAGGCCAGGCTGGCTGTTGGTATGGATGACACTTATACATATAGCATCCATCCACCATGGAATACTGAGAGAATGAGTGAAAAAAACTAAGTGTCTGATCTGATCTTGAAGAGAAATGAGAGAGAGAGAGAGAGAGAGAGAGAGAAAAAACTAAGTGTCTGATCTTTGACTAAATGACACAGGAACAGAAAGATTAGCCCCCAGCAGGAAAGCTCTTCAGTTGGCTCCACCCAGTTAGGTACTCTGTTGTGTAAAACGAGAGCACAGACTGAAAAGCTCTCAGAGTCTGATCTCCGAGGAAAGGCACTCTATAAGTACTTTCAGTGATAGCAATCTTGTCCCACACTTCAACAGTTAAGTGGTGTATCTTTTTTATAACCCTCATGTAAATACAAAAATAGTGAAAAAAAAAAAAAAAAAGCCGTAACTTTTGCCTACAATACGACCATTAAAAAAACCAGTGTACCTTGCTCAGTGTCCTACAAAAGTTGTGTACCAAGCTTTGTCTTCATAGCATCCTACCCTTTTCACCTACAAATCATCCAAGACGATTGTTTGACACTGAAAGTGATCCTGCCAAGGCTAATGCTCTGAGGGTATGATCCCCAACTTGAATCGTTCACATGAAAAATCTCATTTTCAATTCCAATCTGCAGGGTATTCTCCCTTACAATTACATAATCTTCCAATGTGATTTACACTAAACCAAAGAAAATAAACTCCTCCTTGAACGACTTCAGACACAGCCACACCCCAACCCTCCCAAACACAATCACAGGCTTTTCTTTCTCACTCACATATGCTCACCGGCATGTGCATTCACGTGCATGCGCGCCATGTGCATTCATCCCCCAACACACCCACACCCACAACCCTCCCACACACAATCACATGCTTTTCTTCTCACTCACACATGCTCACCGGCATGTGCACTCACATGCATGCACATGTGCGCATGCACACACAGATGTCATTTTCTGCACATCCCTTCTCTTCCAACACAGGATCCAGAACAGGAGTTCTGTTTGTTAAAAGAAGAAGAAATATGCTGGGACCAACTAATCAACCTTGTATTCCTGGCTAAAACAATGTCATGGGACTTTCTCTTTCTGTCTTGATCAGCAGTGTCTCTAGCAACCAGTCACAGCATCAGACACTGAGACAGAGAGTATGCTGCTGGAACCATAATGAACATTGTCGCCTTCTGCATTCCATTCTACCTACCAGACAGCTGGGCCGCAGTTTTATACACAACTGGCTTAACTTATTCAGATGAAGCTGAAAGTGCAATTGCAAATAAACTCTCACCTCTTAATTAAAAAGAAAGCACGTGGACTATTTTGTCAGAAAACATGTAAACATGCTTTTTCTTTCACTCATCAGGACTCGCTGAAACAATTATACACCATAACCTAGCCAGGCTCAGGTAACACCACCTTCAAACAATTTTGACATCCATGGATTGATCATGTCACACAGAAGTGCCACAGTATTTGGGTTTCTCTCTTGGAGCACTTTTAGATCAAAGATTGAGGATGAATTAGATTTGGAGGCCACATGACACAGCCTCATCATGTGTGGCTGTGTGTGTGTGTGTGTGTGTGTGTGTGTGTGTGTGTGAGAGAGAGAAAGAGAGAGAGAGAGAGAGAGAGAGAGAGAGAGAGTGTGTGTGTGTGTGTGTGTGTGTGTGTGTGTGTGTGTGTGTGTGTGTGTGTGTGTGTGTGTGTGTGTGTGTGTCTCTGTGTGTTGTGTGTGTGAGTGCGTGCATGCATGTGTGTCTCTGTCCATTGGTGTGTGCATGCATGTGTATTTAGGCATCTGTGTGCATGAAAGCAAGCACTTGAGTGTGTGAGTGCATGCATTATTGACGTACATACTGGACCACACAAAGCCTAGCAACATGTGTGGTGCCAGATGTTGATATCCCACACCCTTCGGGAGCATATGGATCAAAGTGCCAAAGTGTTAGCAGTATTAGATTTTCAGCCATGTATTGTTGGTTGTACCATCTCTCATCATTTAACTGTACAAACACCATGTAGATTTTGTTGCTGACAAGTGCAAGAGATTAAAGGAAATAAAGAAAAAAAAAAAAAAAAGAAAAAGGATTCTATTTAAGTGTAATTCATATTCACGATTTGATAGCAAAAATCAAACTGCATCAAAGACCATAATAACAATTAATGACGCATGCCGCACATGAATTTGACCATCTGCCTTGTTATAAATTATTTCGTGTGTGTGTGTGTGTGTGTGTGTGTGTGTGTGTGTGTGTGTGTGTGTGTGTGTGTGTGTATGCGTGTGCACTGTATGTGTGTGTGTGTGTGTGTGTGTGAGAGAGAGAGAGAGAGAGAGAGAGAGAGAGAGAGAGAGTGTGTGTGTGTGTGTGTGTGTGTGTGTGTGTGTGTGTGTGTGTAGGAAACAAGGAATACTCTTCAATGTTCCATCACACATACAAATAATTGCTGACATCTAATCAAAAGATAATAATTCAAACATTAGATTGTTATCATTAAGAAAAAAAAAACAGGAGAAAGAAAGAAAGAAAAAAACAGAACTGAAGTGGGTTGGGGATGGATGACTGGAGATCAAATGGAGAGAGAGAGGGGTGGGAAAGAAGGGTGAGAGTTACATTCCAATTTAACAAGTAGATGGCTCCTACATCATTAATTATTACAATATTAGTGCTACAGACTTACATCCATCAGAAAACACAAAGAATGCAGGCAGTAAAGAATGACTCCAACACAAGTCACCAGCACCAGGAAGTGTTTGACACCTGCAATCAAGCCAAGACTTCCTGCATTACCCATGAAAGAGAAATCATAGCATATTCCCATTAAATGGGCACATCACAACATGCATCAATGACAGCTGTATCACTGACCATTAGACAATCACAGATCGCTAATATGTCAGAAAAGTGTATGCAACCAATCATATTCCTAAAATAAGTGAGTGATCAAAAGCCATTTTGATAATGAAGATGAGACAGCAAACACACACACACACACACACACACACACACACACACACACACACACACACACACATGTACTCAAAAGCAGATCTCCAGAAAGTTTAGCAACATAGTTGGCAGCCATGTATAGCACTTCATACATTTTATATATTTCTTCAGTACTCTTTCCCTTCCTCTTCTCCCCCTTTCCTCACCACCCCACTCCCCAATAGACTTGCTAGATCATCTACAAACATTAGTAGTCCTAGATTTGTGACGTTTTCACACTAATAGGACTTATGAGTCTAGCAATGTTGATAAACCTACTGATCAGTTACCAGTCTACTATTGCAACAGGTCACTGATAGCATTTGATGCAGTTTGATATAACAGCCACAAAATGAAGAATCTTTCAAAAGGAACTACATTACATCTTCTGTTTTGACTAACCATTTTAAAGTGAAACTGTCAGTTACGGAGCAAATCTGATTCCAGCCGGCACTGAAAAAATTATGACAGCTGGGTGTCATGATCTGAATTTGACCTGGTCTGCAAAGAGTGTGAGGAACTAAGGGCCTAAACACTTTTTCAATGGAAGCTTCTTCAACAAGGACCTTAAACCTCCAGCTTTCCCCCTGGAGGTTCTTTTTCATCAGGTGACTATCAGCTCTGATTTTATTCACTAATGACCAGTGTCACAATTCATCATGCCTCCTTAGCAGATTCAAGTAAGTTGACTGAAACTAGACTGGCCTCTACATCCAACAAAGACTTAAAGCGCTTTTTAAGAGGTGCTTTTAGTTACTTCACTTCAAGTATGTATTCTGTAATGCATGTTTAAATGTGTTTTGGCAGCTTTGGCTACAACATCAGTTGTCACAGATCAAGTCAAAGTTTGTTCTTCAAATATTTTCCAAACAAATAATTCCAACAGAAAATTCTCTCTTTATAACTTTCAGACTGGGTAAAGTTGGAGTTTAGCTCTCCTCTCCGTCCCTCTCCTTTCACTTAAACTCCTGCTCTTGAGACATCACAGTTTGATACCACTTTTTCATTACGTTTAGCAGTCATCCCACATTTTCCTACAGAAAGTACATGCAAGTGCCAGGTGTATACACATGTTTCATACATGGCTGTGACTGTCTGAATCAAGAAATAAAAGAAAACAAAGAAACAGTCAAGTAAGTCGGACTCATGCCACAGACATATCAAAATTCCTTGATAAAAGCAGCTGAAATGATTTACCTCCAAATTTCTTGACAAGCAGTCTCCTTAAGGCACGGAACATTTTCCACTCTCCACCAGACTGACAATTTTGTGACCAGTACAAATGCTGATCACTACAGATCATTCAAAGACAATTGTCAAGTGATCAGCTAACACCTAGATGGCAGTAGGAAGTTACGGTGTCATTGTTGCTGACAGGGCCAAGCAGAAGCTGAAACAAATGTTGGACTGAGTTATTTCATTTATTTCATTAATCATTTAATCAATTTGTGTGTGCATATTTTAACAAATTCATTATAACTGTATAATTTCTTTATACAGACTTTAATCCAACAATAAACAAAGAAATTAGCTTTCGGCCCCCTGGATAAACAATGGAAAGGACAAAACTCTGCTTGTGATACTCATTCACTTAGCACCCACATGTGCATAAAGAAAACAGACTCATAATTTGTTACCCATTCGTAAACAAAACCAAACACAGCGAACCAGAACACAGCTGTTGATACAGTGACCATACAGTACACTTGATAAAACTTGATGAACTCTTTTCTCATTGAATTACCCCATCCCACAATAGCAATGTTACTGTGCTTGTCAATCTGTTGATTAAAAATAACTCACTATTTACCAAAAATGCTTAGTGAAAGAAAACAGTCTTACAGTGCATTACAAGTTAAAAGGAATAGGGACTGGTGATGTCTAGGTCTCTTGAACTGGTCTTACTAATATATCATGAATAGTTGTTTACAAGTGCAATTGTATGCTCATCATACGATTTTTAAAATGTATCTAAAAATTGTATCTAACAGACTTTTTTTTTTTTAATCCAGGGGAGTTGTCAAAACGAAGGTACATTTCATACAGCATGTTTACAGAATGCAAGAAAAAATAGAAGCAAATTCCAAAATTATATAATTCTGTTTCTCAAATCTGCAATACGATTTTTTTTTTTCTTGGACAGTTCCATCAATATGAGGTACATTTTAAAGCTGTTCATTGTTCTGGGTCTGTCATGGGTTCTTTTTTTTTTTTTTTTTTTTTTTTGGGGGGGGGGGGGTCGGGGGGGGGGGGGGGGGGGGGGGGGGGGTATTTTGGTGATACAGTGTTTTGAATTCAGGTGACCTTAATAGACTACATCACATTACCATGTGCACCGTCTCTTGGTTCAAGTCAATCGATTATATGCACATTGACTTTCTTTCTGCTATTGGTTTGATGTGATAGGCTATGCAGAAGTAATGGCTGCAGTGAAGCAACTGAAATCAGGCAGGGCTGATGAACTTTCATCCCATCAGAATTCTGAAAACATGGCAAAAACTGAAAAAGGCAGTAACTGATATCCTAATAGTCATCTGCAGCTAAATCTGGAACATTGATGTTAGTCACCAATGCCATGGACTAAACCACAATTCATTATTCTTCCCAAGAAAGGAAATCTTCAACACTGTCAGAACCACTGCACTATCAATAGTGTCAGCATCAGTATCAGTCTGATGAACCAAAACCCGAAAAGTAATGTTCAAAACCAGGGTGTCAATTGATTACTTCCCCCAGCACATTCCATTCTTGTTAGAGAACAGGCTGGAATCCTACAAGGCAGAAGTAACATCTAATTGATCTTTTAACATGTGCACATCTTAACAGACTTAAAGCATTCAATGATCTGGCAGAAGGTGCAATGGTTGACAATGAAGAAATTCAACATCTGGCAAAAACTAATGAACATCATCTAGCAACTAAACTCTAAAATTATCAATCCGGTACACACACAGGTCGTAAGTGGAGAATGGATTCATAAGCTGGAGTTCATGTCAGCTGCCTTCCATCTCCCGCACTTTTCAACTTATTCCTGGATTGCATATCACTGATACACTTGAAGATCAGTCATGTTAGTGCAATCAGCTCTGGAGGGAGAACCATCACAAATGTTCAATTTGCAGATGACACAGATGGCTTTGAGGGCAGCCAACAACGACAATGAACAAGAACAGACAAGTCTGTTATAAGACTGGATGAAACATTAACATATACGTCATGCAAATCAGTGTTGAGACCAGTTTAAGGCCAGCCATAATGCCGTCATCATTACAGGTATAACTGTCCTTGGAGTGAACCTAGAAACTCTTCAACTATTGATTTCCCTGGGGTCCAAACAAGAATAGAAATCCTCTCAAAACAAAACAAAACAAAAAACCATCAGCACTATCCAGACTGAAACCTGTATCATAGAAGAGCAATAATCTATCCAGAAAATGCAAGTTCATGTTCTTGTGTGCAAAGCATACCTCGTTTTCTTTTTAAATATAGGTGCAAGACATGGACCCTTGCTGCAGATCAGGAAAGATCCCAAGCCATGACATGAGGTGATAGCACATGATACCCCCCCCCCCCCACACACACACACACACACACACACATATATATATATATATATATATATATATATATATATAAAAATATGTATATATATATATATATATATATATATATATGTATGTATGTATGTATGTATGTATGTGTATATATATATATATATATATATATATATATATATATATATATATATATATATATATATATATATATATCTGACCTCATTACCAATGAAAAAGTGCTACAAGCAGCACAAACGACAATATGAAGATATGATGACATCTGTACCGAAAAGAATAAAACTTATTAAAACCATCCCAATCGGAAGTATTCAATGAGGGCGACGGTGGGGTAGACAAAAAACATGACAACATTGCAGAATGAATAGAGTGGGAAATCATTTACAGACTCTGACCCATGGCACACTACCTACTGCGCTGGAAAAAAGCTGGTGAATGGTTATTCGGTAATGCGCCACCGGTAACACTCCAAGAAAATTTGAAGATCAAGCAAATGACGATACTCATTTAGCTTGGCTTCGGCAGCTGGCTGAGCTACCGTTGAACCAGCCGACCAGCATTTTCGAGGGCGTGTCCAAAAAATCATGATAATCGTCTTACACGAAACGCAAGCAACATACTTACTTACTAATACGTATAAAATGGAACAAACCACAAAAAATAGAAGAAGTGTTGATCAATGTTAAGAAATTATAGAAATAATTGACATCGCATCCATCAGATGCAGACGACTTCTTACTTCCACAGGCGACTTCCGGTTAGGCTACACTTACTCGCGACAAACTCCACTGCGCGAGTCAGGTGGATGGAGATCGAGAGGTTGGCTATACAGCAGAAGCAGCGTTGTTACTGGACGCTTCAGTGCGTTGCGGATTTCTTTAATCGCGTTGTAAAATTTTATGAGCCTTTGCAACATGTGATTCTATGGTAGTAGTGGTACGTTGTCGAGTATTGTTTATTTAGAAAAATGCCTCCGGTGAATTTGGCCAACGAGCTCCACAAGTTCTGCGGTCATTCACACCGTCTTCGACAGATCTTTGAAGAAACGAAGAGATGTTTTGATGACATCAACTTCGCTGGAAGATTTGATGGCTGTAAGTTATTACTTGCTTAACACAGTTTCGTTTGTTTAAAGTCATAAAATGAGTTAATGATTTGGATTTCAGATACTGATGGTCTTTGTGGGTCGACTTAGCGCACACACAACAGTTCTGAAGAGTCTATTTAGAAGTTTATATAATAACATTTGCCTTAGGCCTAAGCTGTCATGGTAAGATGCAATCCTCAATGGGCAGCATTTCATCAATTAAATTGCAGTACCATTGTGAAGAATGTCACGCACGCTTCTCACACGTCCCAGATTTTGAAGCTGCATCTGAAGACAGGATTTTTAAAAGCCTTATGACAGACTGATATCAATTTCCTGATTTTCTTTTTATTCCAACTCCAAGGCAAAAAAATAAAATAAAATAGAATAATGGAGAGAGAGACATGATGATGATGTCGATGATGATGACAATGATAATGATATTAATAATAATGATGATAATGATGATGATAATAATAATTATTATAATAATGATAATAACGATATGAATAATAATAACATTCTATTAGACTAGAGGTATGTCTGCCAGTCTGTTCAACTCAAAAAAGAAAAATCAATGTCATCAGTGTTGGAAATGTTCAGTTATGCGTTGTTTAAAGTAAGTTGCAAAGTAAGGCAACTGCAGGCAGAGATCTTAACAAATTTTCATGTAATTATGATGACTCCACCGAACAGCATGGACAAACGAATCACAAGACAAAACATGATGGGTTTCGACATTCTAAGTCTTTATCAGGCAGGATAAACAACACTCAAGACAATGAAAATGAGGAAAGGACAATCACTTATCTTTGTGGAATTCGGTGCAAGATGAATCATAATCACTCTTAAGAATTGTTAAAAGTTACCTACTGCAATGCCTTGCTAAAATCTCATTCATGGCAGTGTCTAGGTGAAAATATATCTCAAAGCCTAACTTAAAAAAAAAAAAAAAAAAAAAAAAAAAAAAAATGACCACCACCAATGCCTTGCCAAAGATTTACTCAGTGTGTTGCGAAAAACTGACCAATAGCAATGTCTTGCTAGAATGAATTAACAGACATGAATCTTTTTCAGGACTGTGCTAAAATTTCTGACTTAAAGTTATATCAGTCTTTCTAAAATCTGACCATCATCAGTGCAGTTTTAGAACTGTACCTTTCTTTGTGAAAGTGCCAGTTTACTGATCTACAGCAATACCTTTGAAAACAAGGATTTGACCTTCATCAATATTCAGTGTCCTGCTGAAAACACCTAAAGCATTACCTTGCAGAAAATTGAAGTTCATCAAAATCTTGATAAGAAAATAGATCTGATGTAGCAATTGGTGACAGAGAAAGGAAGATCAGATATTGCTTTCATCCAGGTCAAACTCAAAATCATGATTAGACTGTTGTAACAAATTGTCCCAGGCAGCAGAGCAATCCAGAAACTTGTATGTAGTGACACATAGACTTTTTGACCCAGATCCCATACAGCAGCAGAGTGTGCATGCATAGTCAAAATGTACCGTTAATTGATAAGTCAGGTGTGAACCTGCAGGCCATTAACCTTTTCAGCCAGTCAGACAGCTTTGGTAATACAACTAACATGGCATTGGCAAGAAAACAACTGTAAATATGGTACATGTATGCTCGTTCATGTTACAAATGTTAAACTCGCCACTTGCTCAGTGAAAAAAAAAATGCTGATAGTGATACTATCAACGGATTTTTTTTTTTTTTCTTTAAACAGACACACAATGTACATTTTAGTGTCTATGTACACTAAAAGATTAGAATGAATCACAACAGTTCACAATCATGGTATAATATACTCTTTCTCGTTCTCTCGCTCTCTCTGTGCCCCCCCCCCCCCCGTTTCTCCCTCTCTCTCTCTCTCTCTCTCTCTCTCTCTCTCTCTCTCTCACACACACACACACACACACACACACACACACACACACACACACACACACACAGTCTTGTTTTGCATGCGTTGGGAGGACTCAGCCTTACACACCCCCAGGTCTGAAAAATGGAATGTCTCACTTGTGACCTACTTTCATTGTTGAAGTCCTGACAAAGTTGTCAAAGTGTCAAGATTAGCTTTTAAGTTTTATTGTATTATAGATTCTCAGGACGAACAAATGGCACTTCTCAGTGCATAGTATCTCTAGACTTTGATACCTTGTTGTTGTTAGGACCTCAAACACTGGAAGAAGAACATTGCTTGATTTACCGTAAGTCCTAGCTAGGGTAGAAATATTCACACACACACACACACACACACACACACACACACACCCTAGTTTGAAGTTGTATGTGTGTGTATGGATGAAAGAAAGATCTATACCTGTGCTTGTCAGCAAAAAGAGCTCTGGACTCTTTGCAGACTGCTGGACTATGATTTAGACTAAAATTAATATACTTTATTGTTCATGATGTATCTGTAGTGATACTACTTATTTCTTTTTTCCCTTTTTTGCCTCACTGTTTTTTTTTTGTTTGATTGTTTGTTTGTTTTTATTTTCCCGATGTTTCTATTGTCTGTTGTGATAGTTCATTAGTTGATATCCATCACTGTTCAAGTTCAACCCTTCTCTCTTTCTCTCTCTCTCTCTCTCTCTCTCTCTCTCTCTCTCCTCCATCCCTCCCTTCCTCTCTGTCTGTCTGTCTGTCTGTCTGTCACAGTGTCTGTTTGTCTGTCTGTCAGCTCATGAAGCTGACATGCCTCCCAAATCGGTGGCCTTTTGTTATCCCACGCTTAAGTGAAACTGTGCAGTGCAGGGTACAATTTTAGGTCCCCCTCTTCTCTCTCTCACTTTTTTTCTGTCAACTCTCTCTCACTCTCTCACTGTCTGTCTTTCTGTCCAGATCAGTCTTTATTTCTCTTTTGCTCTCTCTCTCTCTCTCTCTCTCTCTCTCTCTCTCTCTCTCTCTCTCTCTCTCTCTCTCTCTCTCTCTCTCCCCCGGCAAGTGTAGGAAATTGGCCTACTGTAAATAAAAAGTTGATCAGCAGCAGCAGCAGCAGGAGCTTTTTTCTTTCCCTCTATTTTTGTCTCTGTTCCTATATATATCCTAACTCCCTGCTTTAGTTCCCTCTCTCTCTCTCTCTCTCTCTCTCTCTCTCTCTCTCTCTCTCTCTCTGTCTTTTGCGTCTTCAGTTTTATGTCATTTTCAGTCTTCACCCCCCACTCCAATCCTCTTCCACATCCCTCCTTCCCCTCCACTGTCTGTTGTTGTTCTAACACAGTGCTAAGACTTTCAGTTTTTACATCACATGCCATCTGTATACATGTGCACTAGCCAACAATGTGACTGATGGTAACAGCGTTTAAAAACATGAAGTAACTGTAACACAGATCTGCACAAGCTGACACTCTCATCTTCATTTCTCACTGAAGCTTACACTTACATCACAAATAAAGTTGCAGCAACAGTCCCATCCCTAAATAAGGGGTACATTAATTCACATATTTGTTATATATAATATACAGTATATTTCTATCCATGAAAAAGGTATGTTTTTATGTAGAACAGCAGGCATGAGAATGATGCATGTGTCACTGTCAGTCTGCATCATACTGCACCTGTGGAAAAGTCCATGCTTTTTTGTTCAAACTGGGTAAGTCAAAATTTCACATAATAAATACTTTTTAAAGGCTATCGTTTTCGTCTGTCAGCCTCAGAACCTGTCATTTGCATAGACACCAGAGACATTGGTGTGATTGCTATAAAGAGACAGGACTAATCCAAACTGACTTGCTCAAGGCCATAAGACTGGAAACAGTCCATTGTACTTTGCAGCATTTAGCTCTGAGTAAAATTTAGACCCCTGTATATGTTAGAGAGGGGAATGGTTATCTCCCCTACTTCCTAGACTGTATAAAGTTTCAGATTCTGGGACCCTTCTGTGTAGACAAAACAGCTGGCCCAGTCCAGAAAGAAGAGTCCACACTAACAGTAACACAGGACGAAGTAAACAGCTGATAACCAGCAAGCCTGAATCAAGTGGTTTTGATAACAAACTGTTCAAGATCCATCCAGACCTGAAACTGAAAGTTTTTAAACCATGTTCCCAAGGAGGCCATAAAGATGAAACGATCTTGTGCCATTTGCATACAGGCCATCTTTTTTTTTTTTTTTTTTTTTTTTTTTTTACACCCATTCTTGTCTTTTGAACGGTGAAGAAGTTCTGTAGTGTTTGCCATGTCATATGCCACTCATAATGAAACGTTTTTTTTAGAGTGTTGGGACTTGCATGATGTGAGACATAAACATTTTATGGCAGATTTCATGAAGGCGTTGTTCAGAGATGTCCCATCCAGTGTTATCTTTGAATTATGAAACTAGAGATCAACATGTTCCATCTGATCTAAGATTTTACAGAAGAAAGATCTTTAACAATTTCTAGTGTGTTTTTAGAAGTTGTATATTTTTGAGAGGTTGTGTGAATGAGGTTTTGTTGTTGTTTTGGGTGTTTTGTTTTGTTTTTGTTTTGTTTTATTTTTTTTTTTTTTTGATTGACTTGTGAGTGGAACGCAGTGACAGCCCTGATATGGCCCATTGTGGTCGGCCGGGCTATAATGTAAAGCAACATTGATTACATTCAAATGTCACAAACAATAGAGAGACCCTTCAGCCTCTCTACCTGGCAAGGTGATCTAACTGATAACTCCGGTAAAAACTCCAGATTGCAATATTTAATGTAAATGTGAAATCAGTGGGACATCTCATGTCTTCTCTTGGTGATGATATAAAGTATGAACAGGCCAGCTCATGTGAGGCCACACTGACTCTGCTTTATTTATGAATGCTTAGTATTCAGATCTTGTATCCCAAAGTCAAGTTTTGTGTGTGAAATTGCAATTAACTTGTGTCAGTCAGTTTGCTGGTCATACATCATTTCATGTTTGACCCTATTTGTCATTCTTCTCACTCAGACTACAGAGCACAAGAAAGTCAGGAGCCGAAGGTGAATCACACATTAGCCACTCATAGTTTTAACTTTCCCAAGAAAAATAAGAATTTCTTACAATAATAGTATAAGAAGGATGCTTCTTCAACCACTTGTAAGGCAGAGGTTGGAGGTGACTTTTAATGGTAAACTGAGTACTCTGTCGTGTTCAATAGAGAATATATTGCTTCCAGGAGGACTGTTCTTTCCTTCTGTACGATTATGTCACATATGTGGATCAAGAAGTGTGCCACTATACCATGACTCAGGGTAACCCCTTTTCAGATTAAGTGATAATGTGCTGGGCAGGATCAGATTCCTACATGATATCAGTTGACGATTAAAAGGCAACTCCTTTTCACACCAGCCTCTTGTTCTCATGCACAAGAACAAAACCACATGCTTGCTAAGTTAACAGATCATGTCAAGTAAGTCATGATAGAACTCATTTATTGCATGATTTTTTTTTCTTTGGGCTTTTAGGGTGTAAAATGGGGATGGAAAAGTGGGGATTGCACATTGGCTTGCTGGAGAATTGGGTTTAAACAGGAGGGAAAAAAAAAAAGAAAATTTGCCTTCTATCTTTTTTTTTAGGTGCAGAAAATGAAATTTTCTGCAAAACAGAAGGTAGAACATAACTTTATCTGTACCAACAATGAAGCAAACAGCATGCTTCTTTTTTTGTTTAAACTGTTTGAAGACTGTTTACTAATTTGGTTGTTTGGCTTCTATATTGTCTTTAGTAATTTAATCCATTTCATGTCCGGAAATCAACAACTGAATCAGCTGAAAAAGCTGAAAAAAAAAAGAAAATAGAATGATAGTATCAGTAATGAAGAATGATAGTGTCAGTTATGAAGAGAGAATGCACCATTTGATGATCAGTTAATGCTCATGTGAGACTGATAGAAAAAGTAGTGTATTAAAGTTGATAGTAATTAGAATACAACAATAAAATGAGATAAACTTGTTGAATTTTGTGACTGAAAATAGAAAACATTCCAGCCAGAAAAGAAGCAAGATTTTTTTATTTAGGGGAAAAAAGAAGCAAGCTACACCATTAATAATTGAAATTACAACTAGAAAGGATGGTCAGTGTTTCACTCTCCTTTTTTGTTCACACTCCTTTAAACCATTGTAAGAAATGTAAGCTCATACTAGTTCTAGGTTTGTTTGTTTATTTGTTTAAAATACTATTCTTTGGATGCCTCAAAACCTGAGGTGGAGGTGAGGATATTGGTCCTTGGGTTACAACTTATTGATATTCTCTATTGACCATTCTTGAGTGTATGTTTCAAAACTAGGCTGAATATGCGCAAATGCTGTTCTTCCAACTATTGAATATATTTCAGTCTTGCCTAGCAGTAGCCATGCCGAATGGCGTTAAATGGGATTGAATCATTGATCTGTGCCGTTTCCACACAGGCCACTCCTTTTAGTTTTACACCCACCGCTGTCTAGTAAAAGGTGAAGAAGCTCCATAGTGCATTCCATATGATGTGCCACTCACAATAAAACATAGTCTTCTAGTGTGTTGGGCACTGTAGTAGATGATATCAGACATAGACACTTTACAGCATACCCCTGTTCAGAGATGCGCCCCACTTGATGTGATTTTTGAGGTTCCTAGAGAGATAAAACATTTTTCATCAGATCTAACGTTCTGTTCTACAGAAAAAGATGTATTTTAGAAAATGTGGTGTGCTTTTAGAAAACCTGTTTTTTTTTGAGTTGCGTGTGTGATTTTTTTTTTTTTTTTTTTTTTTATCGATATTGAGAGTTGACTTCAGTGGGATGACTGCCTTGTTATGGGCCTCTGCAGTCAGCCTGGCTATAAGCAACATGTGTTGTAAATTTTAAACTGGGAGTAATTAATTCATTTTTGTTAGCTGAAATTTGGTCATGTCCGTTTTCGGGTCACAGTGTATACTTGTCTGTATACATGTATTCATAGCAGCAGTTCTACACAGTCACACAGTAACACACATCTAGGTCAGGATTACAGGTAGTCAGAACAGACACCAACAAACAAAGCGAATCAACAGTTGTGCTGAATGTTCTATGGTGAGTGGATTCACAAGCTAACTGACATTGGATTATTCAGATTAAATGGTGACCTGTTTTGTCGAAATGAATCAAACAGTGTGCTGAATGTTCTGTGGTGAGTGGATTCACAAGCTAAACTGACATTGGATTATTCAGGTGACCTGTTTTGCTGTGTATATTGCGAAAACTGTGAGTGACAGTGTAATGCCACTGATACCAAAGTGACAGGGGCTAGGGTGCAGAAGACGATGCAGAAAAAAAGAAGAGAGAAAACCAGTGATGTTAATCATTATGGTGACGATTATAATGATGAAATGATAATTCATAGAGATGATAATTTTAAGCATGGTAGTAGTCTACTAAAGCACACGAAAAAGTTTGATGGTTCAACCAAAAAAAAAAAGTCACTAAATAATAATCACTGCCTCTTCTCACTGCACCTCTCTCTATACATTTTTTTTTTTTTTTATCCATAAAAAAACCTATACAACTGTACAGGATGTGTGGCGGATAGGAGTGTGTATGCGTGTGTGTGCGCCTCGCGTGCGTGTGTGTGTGTGTGTGTGTGTGTGTGTGTGCGTGTGCGTATGTATGCATGTGTGTGTGTATGTGTGTGCGTGTGTGTGTGTGTGTGTGTGTGTGTGTGTGTGGTGTGTGTGTGCTTTGACATTTTGCATTGTTTGCATTGTTGAACAGCTCAAATCATCTCAGCAGAACTGCTGAAGGAAGAGGAGTCTGAGATCGCTCAGATCATCGAGAAACCCCCCCACCATCATCATCGTCTTTGGACCAAATGCGTACACCAAATCCCGCATCATTAACGAACTGTTCAGCAAAGCTGTGCTGCCTTGCAGCGAAGAGGAAGCCTGCATGGACCTTCGCCAGCGCATGGTTCGCTTCAAGCATGGTGAAACCCCATCCATAAGTCTCACCCTTCCTGAGGACTATGACCTTGTGGACACGTTAGAAGCAGACAATGGTCCTTGGCAGACGATTCCCCGACGTGACCTGCAGGTGTCTGAAAACGATGTGGATCAGGTGGGGACTATGCCAGAGGAAATCGCCTGTCTGGAGGTGAAACAGAACCATGCTCTTTTGCGTTTTTGCATTCACATTTATCGTGGCTCCCTCCAGTCCCGAGGGATTGTCAGAGGAGATGGTGAAGAAGTGTCTGGGGCTGTCTCCTGCCATCATCATCTACGGCTTGGCCAGCGATCAGCTGCATGACAAGGTTTGTGGGATTTTCTTCTTTTTTTTCTTTCATTCGGATTGTTTTGTTTCTCAAGTATCATTAGACAAACAAGAAGGGTACTAGGGAGAGCACAGAGCTTTGCCATAGGCAAACAAATCCAGAATCTGCACCATGGATCCATACCAGTATGTAAGGGGTGCTTCTGTGGGTCACATACTTTCACAAGTGTGCAGTTTTTGCATAATCCTGTTGACAGACAAACACAGACGCGGATGAAAAAACGTAACCTCGTCGGCAGGGGTAAAAAAAAAAAAGAAGAAAGGGGGGTGGAGGAAACAGGTGGAGAAGAGAGGAGAGGGGTTGGAGGAGTGAGTGAAGGGGTTGAGGGGAGTTGGGGAATGAGGGAAGCGGGGGCAGAGGATGGTGCAAAGCAAGAAATGAAGAAGGCAGAACTCTGACAGTTTTGCTTTGTTTTTTGAGTCATATTTACCTTTTTCTTTTTTTTTTTTTTTATTGTTTCACGACCCATTTTTTCTGCTGTCGGAACAAAGCGTTGATTGATTGAAGGTTTGTTTTTCTTCAGTTGTCAGTTTTGATATGATAAAATGAAGCCTTTTTTTTTTTTATACATAATAATCTTTTCTTCTCGCTAAAGAATGATCAATTATAAGCAAAACCCAGAGTATCTTTTACTTCAGTATCTGTGTAACATATCATGTTATATTGTATGACTTTGATTGTGACAACAGTGTTTCTAGAAAGCATATAAACATACTTATTTTAGCACCACCCAATCTTTTTTTTTTTATCTCTCTCAAGTGGAATTTTTCTTTCGAAACTTGCCGGTACTATAGGTAGCTTCATTGCTGCCATGGTATATGTTTATGTGCTGAAAGTGCTTTGTGCATACAGGTCTCTGTGTACTGTCTCCACTCAATACCAGCACTCAGACAAGCACATCAGGTAAATTTGACACTGGAACGATGCATCAGTAGGGCAAAATTTAAATGAACACAGAAAATGAGGTGCAAAGTACACATCAAAGTGCATTAAACAAACAATATCTTCAGACATCACAGATACACGTCAAAGTGCATTAAAGTTAAACAATATCTTCAGACATCACAGATACATGTCAAAGTGCATTAAATAATATCTTCAGACATCACAGATACACGTCAGTGTGCATTAAACAATATCTTCAGACATCAGATACACATCAGTGTGCATTAAACAGTATCTTCAGACATCACAGATACACATCAATGTGCATTAAACAATATCTTCAGACATCACAGATACACATCAATGTGCAATAAACAATATCTTCAGACATCACAGGTACACGTCAGTGTGCATTAAACAATATTCCAACTGACGGCAGCAGAAAGTGCCATATGAGTAGACTATATATGTATTTAAGTATACTGTAACGGTGTCCTTGTCCAAGCACGGTTCAGAGAGATGACCTGAGTGTGGCATATCTATAGATAGATGCTTTTGTAATTCAAGTCACGTTGTGAGCCACAAGGCTTCAGGCAGTATCCAGGGAACTCGTTTAATCTGGTTTTCACAAGAGAAGAGCTTGAATGCTGTATGTAAACATGGCTGGTAATAAATATTTTAGATCAGTCGCATGATATGATTTCATTTGAATGTGTATCCTGACATTTTGTCTTTGGTATATTTTGTGTTTTGCCAGTTTACAACAGTGGCATTATCTTCCATCATTGGCATGGCTGTACATACAGCATGACTTGGCTTGAGAAAAAAAAAAAAAGGAAAAGTAGAACATGGTCATGCTCTTTATTAGGAGAAATATTTTATATACAGAAGTGTTCCGTGTGATAACCAAAATAATGTATTAAAACAAAGCATATATTTTGTGTAAACCTATTTTTATGGAAATTGTTTGTAACCATTTCCTCATCAAAAGAAAAGGGAAAGGGGGGAAATTAAAAGTCTAGTGGTGTCGTTCATTTGCTTGGTGTTAAGGTGTTCAGTTATTGCAGTATTGAACACAACAATAATTAGTGACAATCTTATCTCTCTCAGGGCGAGAAAACATCCATCCCAAACTGGGTTATCTTGTGAGTGATGTACGTCCTCGTACTGTTCAGTGCTACTGTCTGTAGCATTTAAAGTCACTTGTTGTATCAGGTGTTTTGACACTTCAGCTTATCAGGTCTACTCCTGATCACGTGTACAACATTGAACATGAAATATCCATAGACACATCGCTGGGCAGGGACAGTCTCGAGTGGATGCCCGACATATTGTATGACTGAGTCTGACTGTGGGCTGTTGACAGGATGTTAACCCCAGGCTGACTTTCACCGATGATAAAAACTGACCTAACAAACAGTCAAGAATGTGTGTGGGACAATCATGAAAATTTGGAGTGTGTGTGTGTGTGTTTGTGTGTGTGTGTGTGTGTTTGTGTGTGTGTATGTGTGTGTGTGTGTGTGTGTGTGTGTGTGTGTGTGTGTGTGTGTGTGTGTGTGCATGCGTGTGTGTGTGTGTATTTCTGAATTTGTATGTGTGCATATTGTGTGTGTGTGTGTGTGTGTGTGTGTGTGTGTGTATCGTTGTGTTAAATAAGAATGTTAATCTTGGTCAGTTTATTGGGACACATGGTGTAGAGCACCAAAAAAGTCTGACATGGAAAATTTATTTTGAAGTCAGTAATTTCAAGATTCTATCAAAAACCAGATTGATTTCAGGCTCAGACGAATGCCAGTTTAAAGATTCCCAGTCCTTTCTGTTTTTATCTATAATTTTATGTATTTGTTTCTTACAAGTATATCTTTCGCAAAGTGTTACAAAAGCTAAGAAATTGTCAGCTTGTAACCAAATAATTGTTTCATTTGCTTGAGTCAGTGAGTCTATCATGGAT